>VXBU01011048.1:743240-753240 GCA_013400315.1 Bombycilla garrulus
TTTTTTTATTATTTATTCTGGTTTTTTTCTCTTTTGTGTTTGGAGGGGGGGGTATTCTTTTCTTGCCCGTGGGGTTTTGGTTGGTTTTTTTTTCTTTATTGGAAAGGCCCCACTTAGGAGTTAGAGACTCTCATTGCTCTGGATTTTAGTTGGAGAAGTGTTGTTCTGGTGTTCTCCTCTGTGCCATAATACCACTCTTCCAACTTTGTAAATAAAGAGCTATTCACATCGCAGAAGGTTGTAAGAATAAAAGGGATTCACTTCTTGCAAACAGCTCTTCCCAGAGACAGAAGACATAAATACATTGGGGGCAATGAGCTGAATTTTCTATTTAAGAAAGAACACGAGGAAAAGGAAACCTATACCCAGCAAAATTCAAGCCTTCACCAGGGCTTTGCTTGCAGGCAATGACACCGATTCCCTTCAGTGCCTTTTGGAAAAAATACTAACTGATCCTAAAAGGAGAGCTAGTAACATCTATGACAGAGTGTGGGGCCTTGATCAGACACCAAAGGGGAAAAGAAACAAATGCATGCTTACTACTTAGCACGCAGATAATTTTTTTTTTCTGACTACACCAACTATGGGAAAATATTTCGCGAAGTGCTCCCTTCCTCCACCCCCTCCCCAGCTCACTTATCTGGACAGATGGTATTTTACTTGGGTGTGCTTCCTAAGCCAGGAAACTTCACCACATTTTTGTTAGCAGGCCCCTTGAAAAATAAAATTACGTATTAAGTAGTTTGCAGTTTGCCTAGCTGTGCTCTCGTTTTAGGTCATAGCTGGAGGGTAGGGATGGGATCTTCCAGGTTTTGCGGTATTTTAAGCTGTGGCAAAAGTGTAACATTCTCAGTCGAGCTGCTGATGAGCACGTTCGGTGCCTTGTGCGTTTAGAGAGGTCACTTTTGTCCTCGTCGGTGGGGACTCCACGGGGAATGTGGTTCGGGCACTGCAATTTCAAAATTAAAAAAATACCCAAACAAAACAACAAGAGACACCTCACCTCCAAACCCAGTATTTTTATTTCAAAATGCGGTTCTCCGCTGCTCTGCCCGAGGCATTATTGCGAGACTGCAAAGTGTGGCTGTGCCCGCGTGTCCGCGTCTGTGTGTCCGTGCATTAAAAAAAAAAATAAATACTTGTTGATTACAGCTCTTCTTTCCCCCTCTCCCCCACCCCCTCCCCTCTCTTTGTGTGCCACCGCCCGGTAGGCACCCGTTGTTCCCCCTCTTAGCTCTGGTCTTTGAGAAGTGCGAGCTGGCGACCTGCACGCCCCGGGAGCCCGGCGTGGCCGGCGGGGACGTCTGCTCCTCCGACTCCTTCAACGAGGACATCGCCGTCTTCGCTAAACAGGTCCGGCACCTCTCCCCCCGCCCCCGACCCTCACCAGCGCTCCCGCCGCCTCCTCAGCGCCTCGACCCACCCGGCCGGGTTCTGGCAGGGGCAGCCTCCCTTTCCCCCCGGCGCCCCCTCTCCGGCGGGGCAGGNGGCCCGGCTGGCCCTGACCTCCCCCCCTCCTCGGCCGCCAGCCCCTCCACGCCGCCGGGCTGGGACTCCCGGGCCTTGCCCTCCTACATTAATGACAGGGAAAGGTAGCTGTGGCCGAGTTTTGGAGGCAGAGGGAGCGGGAGTCGGGCAGGGCACCCAAAGGAGAAGGCTTCCGTGCGACCGGCGGCCGGCTCAGTGCCGGACCGGCCAGAGCGGAGCGGGCTCCCCCCCGCAGCTCGGTGACCCGGGGCGTTCGGCCGGATTTTGGTACCCGCCGGTTTTGTCAAAGGGATTTTCCCCTTTCGGGCGATCCGGTTACGGGGCTAAAGACAGAAGCTGTAGTTCACGCCGCTTTTCCTTCTTCTTGCAGGTCCGCGCCGAAAAACCACTTTTTTCTTCAAATCCAGAGTTGGACAATTTGGTAAGGCCTGCTCCCTCTTCCACCGCACTCCCCTTTCGCCCTCCTCGACCCCTCCGCCGGCTCCCGCAAGCGCCCTCCTCCGCCCCGGGAGCGGGCCGAGCGGGGCGGCGGGGTAGCGGCGGCCGGGCCGGGCACCGGGATGCGCCGGCATGGGAGCGGGGCGCCGGCCGGTCGGCAAGTTGCCGTCAAGGGGTTTCAAAGAGCTTTATACTTAGAGCCAGTCAGAGCAAAGTCTCAAGCCCCAATGCATTGCAAAGCTGAGTCTGAAAGCCACGGGAAGCTAAAAGTGAAGGAAGTAACTGCTTAAGAAGAGAGAGCTGGAGATTTCTAATGTAATTCTTTTGCTAATGTGAACGATTTCAATATTCAAAGTGCCTAAATCCGCTTGTAAAGAAGATGCCAAACTATTCAAACACACATTCACCCCCCTTTCTCCTGCGGGCGGGGGTGGGGGTGGGAGCGTGTGTTTGACTTCTCTGCGGACCCTCAGGGATGAGGGCCGGAGTGCTGAGAGGGGAACGAGGAGAGGAAGAGGTTTTCTCTCAAGATCGCGGTAATAAAGCAGTAATCAGCGCTCTTGGAATAAATATGATAAAAATCAAGTGTTTAGGTTAAAGTTGATCAAAATTGTTGAAGCGTGACCAATGAGCTAAAATCCAGGGTAATGACCGCGCGCCCTGACAATCCCCTTCTCCCCCTTTCCCACTGGGGCTCGCGGCTCTGCCCAGCCCCCGTGCTCCTGTCTCCCACGTAACCCCTTGCTCAAAACTTTCTTGCAGATGATCCAAGCAATACAAGTACTAAGGTTTCATCTTTTGGAACTAGAAAAGGTAAGAGCCACGGAGGTGGGCGGGGGGCACGCCATTCCCTGCCCCTTTCCCCTCCCCCCCCCNCCCGACTGTTTGGGCTGACTTGTAAACATGGCCAGAGAAGATAGGGGTAATGCATTGTGACACTGTAACCTGTGCCATCAGAGCATGTGACACCCGACAGACATGCCCAGACCGTTCTTTTCCCCTTTTTGTGTGTGTGTAATTTCAATATTTACTAATATTAAATATTAAACCCCTTTCATTCTTCTTACCCCTTTCCTCAGTAGAAGCTCTTTTTCCCACTCAGAATATTATGTTTAACAAAAAGAAATGAAACCACTCGTTCCCCTCTCCGGCTCTGGCAGGCACATTAACCCCAAGCAAGCACTAAATGTTTGGAAGAGGCAGGGGCCCCTGCGAGGCGTGGGCAGGGGCTGTGCCCTGGGACGAGAATGGCTCTTCCCACAACCTCAGCAAGTAGCTTCATTTTACTGCCCCCGGCCGTTTAGACCTTTTTTTTAGCCCCGGTTTAAACTGATCCCGTCCCAAGTGACTAGTTGTACCTGTCTGGATTGTGTATGCTCCGGAGATACCACCTGGGTCCAGCTCCCAGTGTTCTGATGTTATCACCAAATCCGATTTTCTTCAGCACACAAGTCCAAGCCCACTATCTCTCTCTCTAACTTGTTGCTGCAGCAAGCCTCTGGAGAATAATACGTGCTGCAACAATTTCTCTATTGTTTCCTTGCCTTCAACTATTGTCCCCCTTAATTAGAGTTACTTGTGGAGTAGATCAGAGGGTTGTACTTGTTACCAAAAAAAAAAAAATAAAAAAGCTGAAATACGATATTTTGCCATTATTGATTCTATTCTTCTCGTTATTCTTTTCAGGTTCATGAATTGTGTGATAATTTCTGCCATCGGTACATTAGTTGTTTGAAAGGAAAAATGCCAATAGACCTCGTTATTGATGAAAGGGATGGCAGCTCCAAATCAGACCATGAAGAACTCTCAGGATCTTCCACAAATTTAGCTGATCATGTAAGTCCCTCTGTTTTCTTTATGGCACTTTTAAAGTTTTTAACCTGCTTAGAGCACCTGTTCTGGATTTCCTTGCTTTGCTGCTGTTGTGTGTTAGTATTATTACTACCTTAACTTCTTGCAAGCTCGAATCCCATCTTCAAACTTCCTTCCCTCTCGCTTTGCAAAGTTGTAGAAATACAAAAGGTTCCTTCAGTTTTCGTCTACAAAGCATCGAGTTTGCAATGGTTTGTAAGTTTCCTGGTCTGGGTAGCTTGAAGAGCTAGCAAACTGTTGGTTTCATGTGGGGATCGGTGCTTTCTCCTGTTCTTTGCCAACTTTGTAATCAATGCATCAATGTAAGGAAACACAGACAAGAAAGTTAGGAAGAAAGTTTGCTGATTTGCTCCCCCCTCCCCTCTCGTGGGGATGACAAGTGATGAGAATTATTGGCAATACTACACTGCATTAAAAAAAGGGGTTAGCACATTAGAGTTTCCAATGCTTTTGCTTTATAGCAACTTATTGTCAGAATATGGACTTATTGCCAAACGCCTGAAGCATCTTCATAATAAAAGACAGTAACCTTGATGAAGCAATTATTAACAATGTATTACAGAAAGTTGGAGAGAATGATGATTGAGTAACCGTAGGTTAGTGGTTGATTTTAACACTTTAGGAGTTGGTGAATTAGTGTAATATGTGTAGGACTGAGCATTGGTGTGCATGGTGAGGAGAGTGCCTTTGTTTTTCCGGGTTTTGGAGCAGCTCCTCTGATCCTTCAAAGGACATAGATGCAGAGAGACTTCTGCATCTGTGGAGGGAAAGATTGCAGCTGGTACAGCAGAAAAGGGAAGGAATAGCTCTGGTTAAAAAGAGTGGGTGTGAACTCCACTTTATTTATAGGAACGCATCCCTGGGGGGCAAAGGGGTTTATACAGTTTTAGATTCAATTGAACTAATAATCTAAATGATAGAGTCTAATATTTTTGTGGTTGAAATATTAATTTAACACCCGGTGTGAAGTTAACCATGCTTTCTGCACAGGCGCCTGCCTTTATTTCCCAGTGTGTTAAGAAGAGTAGCTGGAAGCCCAGGAAGAATGAGCTTTTGTTTCCTTTGAAAACATGTTGTTTTTGTATGTATTTGGTAATTACATTAGACCTGGACTGAAGCTGAACTGGGAGATAAAATAATAATAAATTCTTCTTAATGTCCCCCTTCTGGCGTGGCTTAGTTACGGGAAATATTTTTGGACCCAAGCCTTAGCTTTCATTTTCTCATTTGTATTCAGTAAACATTGCATGACAAGGTTTGTGCTATGTTTTACATTTTAAATCTATTATTTTAAGAGAAAAAAATGTATGCTCCTTAAAGTTTCTCTGCTTATCAGCTAACTCACATGTAGGTAATAAACTCCATGAAGCATGACACAATTTCAAAAATATTTGTTTCATGGCATTTTACAACCCTAAATTCGTGGGCACAAGTATTCTGAGAGAGTACTAGAAAAGAAATTGAAATGAGTGGCAACCTGAGAGATAGTGAGTCACTGTGTCAAAATTTAGAGAAACAGAAAAAAAAAAAACCCATGTTTCTCCAGTACAGTTTCTTTACAAGAGTATGTTTCAAGTGGAAGTGTAGAAATGGAGCATGCTTATGTTTATATTGAAGAGATTAGATAAACTAGCCTGTTTAGGGTTCTGGCAGATGGCAAATGCTCAAGCCAATTTGCAGTGCTCCATTATAATATTTAAATTCACACACAATGATAGGACAGGAGTGGAAGGGGTTAGCATTTTGATAATTTGGTAACTATTATCTTCCCTAGGAAGAATCTCCTCTTGCTTTCGTGGCCCCAAAAACAAACTCAAATAAATATGACAACCCATTTATCTTACACCCGTTAGGGTTTACCACTTCATTGGGTATTATAATTTAAAGCCTTTTATTTCCTGGAGATTTGAGCTATAACATTTTTACTTTAGCCCCCTGCTATTTGTTTTGAAAGGAAGCAATAATTTGTGCAACCAGAACACCAACTGGGAAATGAAGAGTTGTATCACATAGTTACATTTTATTCATGCGTTTTGGGAAATGTGTCTCCTTATTGGATTTTTTTTTTTTGTATATTAGCTTGTTTTCCTGACAAAACTTTAACACCTTTTTATATCTTAGTCAAACTACCATGTTTTATTTTTGCACTGTACAATGGTCCAGCAGAAAGAAATGCATCTTTATTCATAGAAAAGGAAAAGCTTTGAAAAAAAATGGCTAATATAAACACACAAGTCTATTAAAAAATGAGCTATCACTTCTGAGCATCTACCTGAAAATGTAGCAGTTCAAGCATGCAAATTTGCCCAATTTGGCTCTCCAGGTTTATTTTTTTTTCATTTGCCTTGATATGCATATTTAATATATAGCCTTAGGCTAGATCTCATTTGGTGAAAGTTGGTGTAGGGGTGATGATGAGCCACTTCAGAAGGACAGAGACAGCATGTTGTTTCCTCTGTTTTATGTATTGGCCCACTGTTCTGATCCAGGGTCTTCCCCTCATGGTTTTATTTGCACATGAAATACTGCGAGCATTTCAACTGATTGGCTATGAATAATGATAGCCCAAAAGAAGTGTAGGTTAATTTGTTGTGTGCCAAGGTTTCTCTTGTGGAGGTGACAGTTTGTGACAGCTGTTTGACACCCCAAAAATCCATACCCCTCTATTGTTATTAAGTGGTGTAAAGCTACCCTGTGTGTGTTTAATGTGAATGTGAGGGATGGTAGTAGTGACAGTGTCAGCGCTGAATTAGGAACTAAGGCAGCTCTCAGCTTTATTGTTTTTCTAGACCTTAAAACAGGCATGAAGGAAAGTAACAGAAAGAATTGTAGGATTAGCCAATATTTACCATAAGACTTTAAATGGGGTACTCAAATATTGCATGCTTCCCCTTTCAAAATCTGCTGCTCTGCTCTTTATATAACTTAGAAACCCAAAACCAACAAAGGAATGAACTCTTCGGAGATACACCTGTACTGAAAAAAGGAGACAGCTGAAAGTGGTTGTGCTGTACATGTTTGGTAATAAATGTGTTTATTGAATTTTATTTTAGTGTGCTATTAACTGTTATGTAATATAGTTAGTGTAAAGGGTCTAGGGACTTGGTAGATCAAATAATGTAGTGCTGGCCGCAAGAAGCTGAAACTTTTGTTATTACTCTGCTGTGTTTAGTAAATATAACAGCCCATAATTAGTGTTTGAATTTTTAACACTCTCTGTTTTTTTATTGCTCTGAGGTATTAACTGTAGATGGGAAGAAGGTAATTACAGCTATGCCCTGGCTGAACCAGATTAGTTAGGGGGAAAAAAAAGGATAAGAAAAGAGGGAAAAAAACCCTTTGCAGCTGCAGTTCAAGTTCAGTTTCCCAGTGCAGACAATTTATTATTGTTCAACTAAACATACCATGCCCTATCCTGAATTCTGTGTTCAGCCTAAAATGTCTGATGAGATTGTTTGCAGATTTTTTTTTCTTATTTCAAGCTATTCAAATTTGAAAAACATAGTGCTCATAAAATTTGGAGATTTTAAAACTTTTTTTGAACATATGATAACATTTTGTACTTTAATTACGTTTCTTTTGTAGCTGGCCTCACCTGGTGTCATACAATTCTTCCTTTAGCACAAACCTATTTTGAAGCCTAGTAATTCTTCCATAGTAATTTATGGCTGTCCTTCCACTGGCTTTCATGAGAACAGGATCAGGCCCTCAGTCTTTTTGATATTTGTTTATATGTTTTTTGTAACTCAGAGGTAATAATATACAGATCATAATTTCTAAAGTATCATTAAAACAGAAATATACATACATCTCTTTTATAATAAAAGGTTCTTGATAGATTATAAATCCAACATCTTAGTCGTAGGGTAGAAAGATTAGTCTGAATATTAGACAGCCTTTCAGCTCTCTTTTGAGGAGATACTTTATTTTGTACTTTTGGTTATCCAGACAACTTAACATTTCTTTAACATTTCTTCTCAAAAAATGGTCTGTGCAAATTCATGACATTTTGCAAATAAGAAAAAATAAAACTAGTGTAGTATATACCTGTTCCAGTAATATAATTAAATCTTTAGCTAAGATTTCACTGAGTAATGAAGAGGTAATTGTGGGCATGATGCTAGAGTGTGCAGGTATGGCACACTTTTGTGGATTTCAGTGGGAGTTTCAAGAAACACCAGATTAGACCCCCAAGGTGCCCTTTCTGTCTGCAGTGTGTCAGAAGGAAAACTAAGTAGCTAACTGCAACAATTATAAGGCAAACTTAGAATGTGCCTTAACACTTAGGACATTGTGGCAGGCCCTGTGCTTTCTGGTAGGACAAAGAGCATCAGGAACTTTCCAAGACTGTAGCTAGTGTTGTGCATTCCTGCTTCTTGACGGGCCAAGGTACACTTCTGTCAATAGCTGAAGTGTCAAATTTGAGTCTACAGCTCAAAGTTGAGTGTTTTAACTTTAAACTCTGTTCTCTCAATAATGTTTTTCAGTATCTATTTGATAACGCTGTTCCCTTTCTGATTTGAGTTGTCTATCAGTCTAGAAGAAGTGTAGCCACACAGAATGACATAGGACAATTAAAAAACCCAATACCCCCTGATTTTTCAAGTCTCAGTTGTTCCTTGGTGACAGGTGGATTACATGTCTGATTTCAATCTCAATTAGAAAATAAAAACCACATAGCTTTTCAGAATGCTGCCATGTTCTAGGAGACTCAAAAATTGCTCCTGCTGATTTCTTCAAATGCAAAATCAAGGCACAAGAATTAAAACTTGTACATATATACAAAATATATGATAGATTGCTGTGCCTTGTTTTTTTTTTATTCCAACTTTGTAACTCCAGTACAAAAAAAGTCATCATATTAAGCATGCATCTTCTGGAAAATAAACCTTAGCAATACCAGGAGTAGTGTTTTTTCAAAAACATACGTATTGTGTCAAATTAGAGTTTTTCATGTCTTTTTGTCTTGCTGAAAGTTTCCTTAAATAGTAAGTTTATTATTAGATGCACTCAACATGATCTCTGAAATACCATCCTGAACTTTACACACACAAAACATAGACACAGATGCACACACAAGAACATACGTGCATGCATGTGATAGATTTCCGTGTCCTGCATAGTCTAGCATATATGTTACGGTTATATTTTCATATATGGCTGTAACTAGATACAGATCTTTGGGGTATCAGTCATATCAGACATTCCACTTTGTTTACATATGTTACTTGTAAGAACAAGGTGAGCAGGATTTGGATTGTGTTTGTGAGGGGGGGGATAATGCCATCTGTGTCAAGTTCAGATCAGTTTCATGTTTGTAAAATTAATTTACCAGACGTTTGAGTCCAACCATGTTTAGAAACAATAAGCTTTATAGCCATTGTAACTTCTTTTATAAAAACAAGTTGTGTTTTGTTTGCTCTTTTAAGATGAATGATTTTTGTCAATTTCATCTGATAAAATTATGTTGGGGCCTGATTCTGTCAGAGTTGTATACCTGAAACTTCAGTTAAAATATGTGAGTCAAATCCTGCTCAGCTTACTCACATGGGTATCAGCTGGCCTGATTGATTTTACTTCCCAGTTATAAATAAGAAGCAGATTCCTTACGGTTAATTGAGTCTTTAATATCACCATAAAAAGTAGTATGAGATCAGAATCAGCCTAGCAGGACTGCAGACACTCATGAAAAGATAGCCAGAGTTTGCCCAGCAGATATTTTGGACATACAGAGTAATAAATGCAATTTGTCAGAAGCTTATCCTATTAGTTTCTCTGTTACAACATCTCTGTTCAAAAAACCCTGTAGTAGTTAAAAAATCATGGTTTCCAGCAGATTTTCAGCATCAAAAAAAGAGAAATGTGTGTGATTGACTTTGTATGCCTTTTGTCCTTTCTATTGCTCTTTTCTAGATTTAGCAAAATTCAGTGGTGCTGCTAAATATTTTTTTTTACTTTCAAGGGAAAAAAAACACTGGTAAAATTGTGTTTTCTGGGGAAGGCCATGTGTGTAAATGAGAAACAGTGGATAGCAGTGGAGTGATCTCCTGTGGCCCTGCTAGTACAAGCTTTCCCCATATTGTCTCCTGCTTTTATATTAATTACAACTTGCATTATCAGCTGTGAGTCTGTAGCCCAGCAAATAGAAAATACTGCCCCTGGAGACACAGCTTCTTGTATCTATTTTCCATCTCCTTCTATT
>VXBU01011048.1:757556-850056 GCA_013400315.1 Bombycilla garrulus
CACTACACTGTAGAGCTCCTTAAGAAACTAAACTTATGTTTTTTTTGTCTGTCCTGAAATATTGTTTTCCAGTACTATTCAAACAATTAAATCCAGACAACTCTGTGGAAAGTTTGAAAAGGGGAAAAAAAAAATCTGTCCTGTGTTTTAACAAGTAAATCTTTGTATCTCCTATGCTTGCCTTTGCTGAAGAATTATTGCACTGCGCAAACAGTATAGGTGTTTGGCACATTTCACAAATGCTAATGTGTATACTTTCCTCCCCTTCCTCCCCTCTTCTCCCGGTTTGATTTCTGTTCTTCATTTGCTATTGGAATGGGAACCGTGGAAAAAATTCCTTGGCACTCTGACACCAGAATCCTTCATCTTGGAGAGACCACGATGATGCAACCTCAACGCACTCGGCAGGCACACCAGGGCCCTCCAGCGGGGGCCACGCTTCCCAGAGTGGAGACAACAGCAGCGAGCAAGGTAAAAGGTCAAACTTTTTCCCTCCACAAAGTAGGCATGACTAAAATAACTCCAGCTTTTTTCATTATATCAGTACATCTGCCTTAGAGTAAACATGGAGTGGCAGACTTGCAGTATAATCAGCTGTAAGTTAGGGAGACGGTATTTCCTTTTCCTAACCCACTTAGCTGCATTTTATTATTATTTCAAAGCGAAATATCTAATCTTCAAACAAGCTTTGTAATAACAATTGATTAGTTCTGCCAATTCCTTTACAAATTTGGTTATCTACAGTTTATTTTTGTGTGGTGTAAGTAAATACAATGACAGACGTACTCTCCAGCTGCAGTGCAGTTGTTTGAGTTGGGTTAAAGATGGAGAGTTTAACCTGTAGCTTTATCTGAGAGACTTCTATGCGAATTTATGAAGCTGCTAAATTGTATAGAGTAGAAGCAAACCCTGAATTAGAAAGAAAAATGTTTCCTGAAATGTTTGCTTGTACAGGTTTGTTTCTGCTTCTGAAAAATCTGAATTCTGAATGGAAAATAGCGATACACCTGAACTGCAAAAGCTCTTCTGTATCTATATACAGTGGAACTTTCTCAAGGTTCAGGAGGTCTGATTATTATTTCAGGGGTTTTTGTTTTATTTCCTACTGCATTGCACCTTATGTGTGGTCATCTGCATCCATGCTGAGTGAGTGTCAAAGGCTGTCATTCTGTTATGATAGTGTTTTACATGTGCTCATTAAAAGAATAAGTGACTCCAGAAGGTGTAAGTGTCAAGCCTCCAGTGGTAAATGTTTGGTAAAGATGGCCTGCTGTCACTCTTGGATCTTGACACAAGATTTGATTTCTTCTTTTGTTCTTCTCTTTGATTTTTTTAGTCCAGAGTTAAGGTGGAATGTTTTTGTTTTTCTTTGTAAATGTGGTAAGCTTCTGCCAGCAAGAGAGACATTACCTCTATAAGGTCTTATGATATGGTCTCACCACCAGACGTTTCTCATACATCTGCAGTATTTTGCCTGTATTTTTCCCCACATGCCCGGCAGAACCAGTTGACAGGGTTGACATCCAGCCAGCCTTGCAGGATCCCAAAACTGGAAAGAGGAGAAACTGTCAGGGCTAGAGTTGCTGTGACTATTCTCATGCTGCAGACTGCTTCCCTCCATGATATTTGCCATGCTTAGATAGCAGAACAGATACGTGATTTCACATCTCTCACGTGGCCCATTGCTTGGCACAGAGCTAGTTCCCCTCATCTGCCTGATGATCTGGTGTTGTACCTGTTGCAATTCTAGGAAGTTGCAAAGTTTGTCTCTGGTGGAGTGATTTGGTTTTGTCTCCTATTTGTAAGAATTGTTTATACATTTGTAATCTTATTGCTGATAGAAAGCAGCTATGGCATAGGGTGTGATCCAACTTCAAAATGAGTCACAAGGATTTTTTGCTATGGGATCAAATTTGAGCTGTACAAGACCCAGCATGAACCACTACAGCTTTAACAGCTAATGACAGGGAGGGCTTGACTGCTAAACAGAATACTGGTGTTATGCCTGTTGGTTGACCATAGGCTTTACTGTTGATCAAATGTTTATATGGTATATTGTAGCTAAAGTGCTTGGTGTAGCAGATGATTTGCCTGTTTAAAAATTATTCTTTTGATTGGTCTGCCATCTTCATTCCACCCCTAGGGAGGAAGTTTCCTCACACCTGTATCACCACTCTGACCCAGGAACCCCTTAGAAATTAGAAAAGTTCCTTCATTGAGCCATGCTTGATAAAAAGAAATCCTTTGTATCCATATTCAGGGATCTAGCAATTCATAGTCTCTGATCCCTTGTCGTGTAACTCGAGGTGCTTGGGAAATATTGCTAAGCATTAGAAAAATCAGTTGATGATTACTATACCAACTTTCCTGTGGAAACAGGTTTCTGCCAATATATGCGATTTCAAAAAACCTGTTACTCATTTCTGCAGAAGAGGAACGATCTCTGAGGGGCCAAATCAGTCACGAGTGCTGTCCAGTCCAGTAGGGTGAAACATTGCTAGTATGTTTCCCTTTGTGCTCATCTGGGCCTTCTGAAGGGAAGCTGACGTCCAGGGGCAAATCACTGTTCCATTCAGCTGCTGGCAGCTGAAAGATTATTCTACAGCACCAGCAGAATTCCCGTTGGAGATGGCTCTGGATTGCTCTTGCCCTCTCAGTTCTGGGAAAGAGTAAAAAGAGTGAGGTCTGTCTTGAATTTTCCTTAGGCTATCTTGAGGGGGGGCAGAATTTACATTATAATCCCTGAGCCAGCAGTGAGCCTGGTCCCAGACAATGCCAAGAAGGATAGATGCCCTCTTGAGCTATTCCAGTGCAGTTTCTTACTTGGGTCAACTTGGTTTCCCTGCAGTTTTGCCAAGAGCTTCCACAAAAGCTGCTTCAACTATTCCACTTGCCCCAAAGGATTTCTTGGAAATGGGAGCTCATTAGAGAGTCTTGGGTTACATTAGCAACTTACAGTCTTCTCCACTAATGCCTGGTGGCAGCAGAGATTGATTCATCCTAGAGTTAGTCTCTTCTGGCTTTTGAGAGAGCTTTTTCCAGGGGTCTCTGCTTTTGCCTTGAGTGTATGATGTGCATCCTGTGATTTATTATTATTTTTATTATTATTATTTTATTTTATTTATCTTTTCTTTTATTTTGGAGAGGGAGAAGATGGAAAGGATTTGGGTGAGTGATGACTGTTTTTCGCAGACTTTCTCTGCATAAGGTAGATCTGTTTATTACCTGGAAGAATCCATCCATAATTCTTACAGTTCAGACCAAATAAAAAAGTTGTAGCCATTTTGTTTCTTTCTGGAGGACAGTCTCTCCGCTACATAGCTGCCCTTTGGCATCAAAAGGGTTAATCTAGTCTGTGTTTGGTATTATTAGAAACATGTTGGCATTGGAAGAGTTAAGTAAAGGGCCTTCAGGCAGTAAATGTTGAAAGATTATCCTAATTTTATTAGTGGTGAGTGTCTATGTTGTTCTTAACATGTCACCTCACTTGTTCAACAGAAAACTAAGCTATACAACATATTGATCATCTGGCAAACCAAAGTAGTAGTGATCTGTAATCCACCAAGCATTTATTGACTTTATCCCAGTTCAGATCCACAAATGCAAATCAATGCTGTATAATACTATTTTAAAGGTCTGTAATTATGTAGTAGGTCCGATCAACTTTCCCCCTGCCCTGGAAAGAGTTAAATGTATCCAATAATAAAAATAAAACACTCTAAACATCTTACAAAGGAGAAAAAGGAGAAGCTGATTTAATGGTCTAATGAGGCCATCTTCCAGAGACTTGTTTTGTGTAGGGCTTGCTTTGACCTTTCGCTTTGCTCAGGAGCCCAACGCTTCATTTTTCACATTCTTGCAATTACGTTAACGCTTCAAGCATTTCTGACTCCAAGTCAGCTAGCAACACCAGGCATAACTCAACACTGTGAGTTTTTCTCCTCTCTGTAGATTCATTAACAGGTCACCGGGGTCCCAACTGAAATTTAAAACTGACTGGTTCTGTTGGGTTAGCTGAGTTATAGCAAGGGAGATGGCAGGAAAGGGGGTGAGAGAAGGGGAGGGGAAAGAGAAGACCCTGGGGTTTTTGCCAAGGAATCTATGTGTAAAAACTCTAAGTGGAAGATTAAAAGGTGTGTGTAGCTTTATCATCCACCCTTTTCTTTGGAGAGGAAAAAACACATCTGAAAGTCTTCTGGGGTATTGTGTTTTCTTTATTCTTTGTGAAACAAAGTGAAAACAGCCACTGCCTTTACATAAAAGGCTAAATGACTTCTAGAATTTGGCATCAGTTTGTACCACAGTGATGGATATGATGTGTCCAGACTTTAATTCCTATTTAATTTCTTTATGGGATATTGCAAATAATGAATATGGCAGATTATGCATGAAAAATGGGAAATAAATCTTTTTAAGGTTTAAAAACATGTGGTCTACAGGAAGGCTCCAGGGAATAATTTCAGTTTCATATTTTATGATACCACGATTGTATACCTGATCTGTCATATTCATAGTTCACTCACTCAAAGGGCCTGATCCATCCAAGTCAGATGGACGCTGTCTTCCTTCAGGACCTTTCAGGAAGTTCAGCATCTTTTTAGGATTAGACCTGGGGTGACAAACTTGATCATAAGTAAGAAGCCAGAGATTAGAAAATTCTGATAGGTTATAGAGCAGTAAAAATATAAATGAGTATCACATCTACTTTGCTTTACACTTGTGAATGAGTAGTTCATTGTTGTGTGGCTTTTTAGGCTTGATTTTNACTTGTGCTGAATGATCTGCCCTTTTATAAATAATATCTAAGGCTACTCTCTAGGGCAAATCTCAAAGTAGTTTACAAGCACTTCTGTGCCAGCTTGATGTCTGTCCACGATAGCTTTCTTTGGCAAAGACTCCATAATCTGGTTCAGGACAAAGTCAACTAAAATATTAACTGATATGAAGCATCCATCACAGGTTAACTCTTTGGACTGATGCTTGTTGGAAAAATTATGTAGTATTATTTCTTATTCAGTATATGGCATCCTGTAATAACTATAATATGCAAATCAAATTTGTTTACAGTAAAGCCCAAATTTCTATTTTAGTATTAGAAACTCTGCTGGCACTACAGAAATCTTAGAACCAAACCCCAGAAGTTAGAAAAAGGAGAGGGATATGTTGATGTTAGCAACAATTAAAAAATAACATATTCATGCAAAGTCTTTGGAAGTTAATCCAAAAGCTAATGCTGCAACTTCTTTTTCCTAGTTCTGTAAGTATGGTAAGCCTGCTGAAGCTAGTATGCATATTCATCATAAGGATTCAGAACACATTTTTATTCCTTTGTATTTTTACTTATAAAGCGATAGGATACGGTTTTATTGGGAGAGAGCTGCCCTCTGTAAGAGAGAAAATTCCTGACAGAAAGGCTCAAACATCCAGACTGAAAAATCAAACTTGCTAATAAATAATGCTTCACTGGAGATGCATTATTTCAGCAGGCACAGCTCTCATAAAGGTGAACTGTATGAAGTATGAAAAACTCTAAAAGAACAATGACTTTTTTCAACTGAGGAAGATACAGGAAGCGAGTAGCCCTTATTAATTCATCTTTTCCTTTCAAGTTTGAGGGGCCCATCCTTGTGTTGATATGTATGAGTAATTCCCATTAATGGTGATGGGAGTTACGCATGTGCACTGACAGAAGAATAGACCCCTTAGTGTTCAAAGCACATGAAATTTACATTTTTTTCCATTGCTGTAATTGAGATGTTGACAAATTGGAGAATATTGATGAGCCTTTGTTTTAAGTATTTATTGCCAAGTTTGCTTTATTTTTTCATGGTTTGAACAATGGTGTGGGTTCAGAAGCAATGAGTAATAAGGGTAGAGTAAAGATAACTTTGATTTCAATATTTTGATGTGCCAATAAGAAATAAATTCTTAGGCAAATGGAATATGTTGTTTTAATCATTAGCTATGCATGAAAGAAAAATTGATGTTGACATCTTTGCTGTAAAATCGTTGTAATGGGGCCTTCCTTACAATTCATTTTTGTAAAATTCATTTTGTACATTTTGCAGCAATTGAACAATCCCCGCACTGTGAATAGGCAGAATTCCCAGAAATACTGAGACAGTTGGCCCAGTAACTGCTGAGCTCACACTGCACACCACATGCACATTAACCATGATCATGCCAGAACCAGCTTAGCTAAATATAGTCAAATTTTGATATCCTCCCATCCTTTCTTTTATTTCTGTCTATTGTGTGAAAAAATAAATGTTTGCTGACTCCAGCAATTAAACAATAACTGCAAAAAGATATGTGTCCCTACACACTGTTCAATAAGCAGCATTAAAATTTCATAGTGAATTTTCACTTAATTGTATAGTTTTCTAATAATCAGGCTGGTAGCAACTGCAGATTCCTCACCTTTTATTAAATTATAGCTTAGAGAGTGTGTGTGTGGTGTTTAAAATATTACACTTGTATTCAAGTTACTCACCTCACTCTTACCTTTTAATCCATGTAAGTTTGTATATTTAGATGTAGATAAAAATCTACATACACATTTACTTCCATATTTGCAGTATGTTTTGCTGGAGTTTCAAATGCAGCCTAGTAAAACTCTGTCAACTGAATGTTTTCATAGTGGCAGTAATCTCTTTAAAATAACCCTAAATACAATATGACAGATGCCATCTGGAATAATCTTTTGCTAGTTGCTTTCAACTTTTATTTTTTCCTTCAGATAAGTTCATCTAAAACTGGCCACTTACTGTTATGGTAAAGGTAGTGAACTCTTTCCTCTACTTTTGTATGTGCATGTTCAGAGAAAAAAAAAAGACATGATTTAACTTAAGAGATTGTTACTGTGGATAGGTTTGTCTCTGAATTCATGTTTCTGGGTATTTTTACATATATGTTTGTGTATATGTGCATGTATATATTTATTTATGTATTTGTATTTCAAATACAAAGGTAGGATTCCCCCTTAGGCCATTCCTTCCGTCTCAGATCCAATTCAGCCTAACCCAATTTGCCTACGAATGCTAGATAACATTCCATTCACTAAATTATAATTGTATATTTGCTACAATATTAATGGCCTCAAAATACAACGCATTCAAATACACAGTATTAAGTGCTTAAATATCTTCCTGTGTTGTTACAGACTAATTTCTTCCTGTATATACCAATTTATTTGAAAGATCTAGTGTTGGAATCTCTGGATTTTTTTTTTTAACATAGTTGTGTAAAGGGATGTCTCCTGATGCCTGTTAGAGTTTAATTTAGAGTAGTAATTAAACTTGAATACTGCCTCATAAACAAAAGATAAACAATAAACCAGCCACGTTCCCTGCTGTTTCATAGCTTTCTTTCCCAGATGTTTTAGCCTGATAATTTTTACATAGTGAACTACCTAACATGGAGTGCTATGGACAGAGGTCAAAGCCTAGTTCTTTGTAATGGTTTTATAAAAACTTTTCATTAATGAAATACTACAGGGTTTCCTTTGTGTAGCAGATAAAATTGTCAGATACTGAAGGACACTCATTAATTGACTTTTTAATTCTCTCCCTCTTGTTTATCAAGTCAGCTCTTATTTAAGAAAAACCAACCCATAAGTTTTATTTTAACTGTTGATGACCAAGAAATGTTTCTATTTCTTAATATGGGGGTGCCTGAAGAGTACATTGGAATACTATGACATCCTTTAAAAATAAAAATGCCCTTGCATGAGCTGCTCTCTCCATGTTGATCCTAAGCAACTACGGAAATGTTCACAGTGGAAGGCTTTTAATTTTTCAAACTGCTCCTCAGGCTGCGGAAGCCCGTGTGTCCATCTCTGGACCGTTCCTGTGTCAGCCATGATCTTTCTAATTGCCAGGTACTGGTAGGCCGTTCAGCTGCAGGAGCCATGTTATTTTCACTGGGTGGGGTAATTACTGAAAGCTGAGAATAGCTGCACTAAAGACACAGGGATACTTTCATGATCCCATTAGCATAAGAGAGGGTAAATTATTCATGCCAAGTGAGGATTCTATGGGGAAAAGTATAGTTAATGCACATAGTTTTTAAATGTATCCCTTTCTGCTCTGAGACTAAATTCTTGTTGGATTCAGTTCTCAGACATTTACGGGAAAGCTCTAGTGGCATGTTAGACGCAGTTCATCTCTCTCTGTTTGCAGCGCTCTCAATAGAGACCATCTGGCACAGATCCAAAAGGTGATTAAACAAAATGATCAGCTCTTGTTGCTGTGTTACATGTCCAATACTCTGGATTAAAAAACATGACCCACAACAGTCAGCTAACAATTTTTTTTTCCCCCCTCATTCCTGTTCCTCTGTAAGAATTCAGATGGTCCACAAATGTCTATGCCATCTTTGTGTCCTTATGGCCCATAATCATGAACAGGTTGTGCAAATGGCTCTTTCTGTAACACGGTCTGTTCCAGCAGCATAGAAACATTTCATATTAATTGGGTCAGTCTAATGTTCATAATGACATGGGGAAAAATTACCCAAATGTGTTCTTATAGTAAACACTTATAATGTGCCTTTCTCTGATTAGAAAGTGAAATTTGACATGAGGCTCATGTAGCTGATTTATTTTTTAAGATGGACGAAAATCAAAGCATGACACTGTCATCTGCTTAAAATAGTTTAAAGCCCCTTCTAACCAAATGAAAAAAAAAAGGCGGGCGGGGGNNNNGGGGGAAGATGTGGTTTAACACCACAATCAAGGAATGAATTTACAGTGCTATTCAGAAGAGTACTCCCTTATCATAAACAAGCTGATAATCACACTGAATCTAACTCCCAATTAGCTCTTTCTTTGCTCACAGAGATCAGCGTACATGTCCTCCTTAAGCCATGATATGTTGCTGTTGAGTCAGACAGAACGTTTGTATACCTTATGTCATATTCAGAATGGAAGGATTAATGCAATATATTTACCAGAAAACCCATCTAATCAGCAAGGTAATTTTTCAAACCAATCCCTTCAATGCCTGAGTTAAGGTAAAAATGCCAAGACTGTGAAGAGGGGACATATGTATCTTATCTTTTTGGGGTTGCATCAAATGCCAAGTACTAGCGTAAATTCAACAGAAACCAGACATTGTTGGAAAGTAATTAAAGAAATATTGAAATTAAACCTACCATATGAGTGAAATATTTGTGCGCCCATTTTCTTGCATGCATAACAATTTGCATGGAATTGAACAGTATGTCTTTCTCTTGTACATCTAGAGTTGTACTTTGTTAAACATGACAGAGGAATCTGTAACTTCAGCCATAGGATTGGGGGGAATCTGTTTAGTTCTGCAGGTGTCTACAGTCCAAAATCAGTAGGTTTACATAGAGGAGATATTTATTAAAAAAAAAAAAAAAAGAGAGAGAGAACAGAAAGCCTTTAAATCTATGCCAAGAAAAATAAAATTCCACTTTTAAAAGTTTAAAAGAACCACTGTCAGTTTCCCTTACTGTGCAAGGTGGTTGTGGTTCAGCCCCAGCTGGCAGCTCACAGACACTTGCCCATTCCCCCCTGGCAGTGAGACGGGGGAGAGAATCTGAAGGGCAAAAGTGAAAAAACTCATGGGTTGAGATAAAGACAATGTAATAGATAAAGCTGAACAAGGAATTCATTCAGTACTTCGCCTCAGCAGACAGGTGTTCAGCCATTTCAAGGGAAGCAGTGCTCCATCATGCATAAGAGTGACTTGGGGCAACAATTACATCACACTGGGCATCTTCCCTTTCTCTTTTCCACAGCTCTATATGCTGAGCAATACACCATATGGTGTGGGGATATGCTTTAGGTGAGCTGGGGTCACCTGTCCCAGGTGTATGTCCTCCCAGGTTCTTGTGCACTCCAGCCTCTGTGCTGGTCATATTGTGCAAGCACTGCTCAGCAACACACTCCCCCGCCACTGTGTTATCAACACTGTTTTCAGCATAAATTGAAAGCATGGCTCCATAATAGCCACTGTGAAGAAAATTAGCTCTGCCCCTCCCCGAAGCAGAAAGCAGGTAAAAGCCATGGGTGAGAGGTACCGAGCTACGTGGAGTGCTCAGGGCAGGAGGGCAGGCTCACCCAGCTCAGAGCAGCTTGGTGAGCAAAAGGGACCCGGTAGCCTTGTGGGGCTTAAGGCTATTACAGGGCAACTCATGCTCTGTTATCATGCTGATTTTCGATTGATTTTTTGCTATACAGTACTTGTTGAAGGCCCTCTAGAGCATCAAACACTGCATTATGGCACCACACACTGTAGTATGCTGGCCTTTTGTCTTAATGCCTTGTCTTTTTGCCTGAGAAAAGGCGTGCTAACCACTCTGTGATTCTTACAGCTTCTGAGCAGCTTTTGTATCTATACAGCAAGGGAAGTAGGACAGGTGAAAAAGATTTGACAGCTGTGTTTATCTATTAATGTGATTTGATGCATTTATTTACAGTTCCGAATTTTCAAACCATTCTGATTTTGAATTACTATAAAATGTTGTTTTTCATTTATAAAATCACTTCTCATTTAAGTAACTGATTGCAGGATATGAATAAACCTAAATCTGGTGTCTGAATATACTTTCTCAGTATAATTTCTAGTAACAGATACTACAGGTTGTTAAAGTTGGAGCTGAGGTTGCAGAAAGATTTATATAGGCTAAAGTGAGTAGTCTCTCCTGTTTTCTACCTTTGTATTCACTTAAGTTACTGTATAATTAAGATAGGTTTTTAATTCACTAAAAAATCAAGCCATCTACATGTAAGTCTTGATAAGTTGAGGATTTTTAAAATCAGATGAGTGTGTATATGTTTAGGATATCATCTTCAAATAAATGATTTTAACCAGTGGTTTCTACTGGTTTGTGAAAGTCTTTGTGCATGCAGTGAATATAAAAGATTATTTAAAAATGTTTACAAGAATAACAAAGTACACCTGAAAACATATGTAGAAATTTGGTCTTGCAACTTTCTGCAGTTATGTGAGCCATAAAAAAACAGTGTGATAAAGGTAGGATAATTCAGGGGAAGAGTGACAGCCACCTTAATTATCCCACTACCCACAGGCATTATCCACATTACAAGTATGGTCACTAGGAAGACATCTGTTATTTTGGTGGGCTCCCTGGAGCTTCTCAGCCTTTCATGAGGTAGAGGTGTGTCTGTCCACCCAGCAGCAACTAACTACAGAACTGAATCTGAGGGGACCTTGTGTAAGTTACATGCCCTCTCTGACGTGTTCTTCCCCATCTGTACAATGGGCAGTGGAGTTCCATGAATTATATGAAATGGTCATCTCTTCTTGTGGACTGCTCTGATATTCCAGGAGTGCATGTTTATGTAGAAAATCCAAGTGGTGTTTTTCTCTCGGCCTCTTTGGCCTTATTCCATAAAATAAGCTCTGGATGTACTGCCTTTGTAAATTATTTTCTTGTTTATTTAAAAACACATCCTCTTGTTTCCACAAAGGTGAAAACATGTGAATGAAACAGCCTTGATCTTTTAACTTTGTATGTTATAACTTTGTTTTTAATGAACAAGGCTTATGAAGTAGTAAAAAAAGGATGGCATGGATCATATCACCACTTCTTTAGTGACGTTTCCATAAAGTCTAAAGTGGTGTTTCCAATGTTTGAAAAATCATTGTGTCGCTATATATGGGTATTCCTTGTTTAGTGGTTTTGTTTCTCTCCCCCTCAACAAGCATAGCAATTGTAGACCAAGGAAAACTTGGATTCCGTGTTCATATTTAGCTCCTAGGGACTCAAGGGTAATGTTGGTTTTAAACAAGATTATAAAGTGCACTGTTGGCTTTTTTTTTTTCCTTCTTTAGGAATTCCTTAGTACTCTAGAGCTATAGAAAGGGTTGTGATGCTTAGTGACCTTGCACATCAATAGCTCTGTCTTTTAAACATGGACATTGATTTTTCTCATGCTGGCATGAGAAGATGTAGTATACCCCCTGCTTTCATGTGAGTTTTCAGCAGATGCAAAGGCAGTGGTGGCTAAGAGTAAAAGCTTAGGGCATCAGAGATGGCAGCAGTATCATGAATAGTCTGCTTCCTATTTAGGTGGTTTTTAATTATGAAATACATCTTATCTGTTTGAGGGGGAATTGATAACCATTTTGTGTTACTGTTTTACAGTTGTTTATTACCATCTTCAGTCTTAAGCACACCAATCTAGGTTTAGTAGCTTGGCTTTCTACCCAACCTAAGAATAATATTTTAAAGTGCACCAGCTAGGTGTCTTGGATAACAGTTACAGTACTCATGAAAAAAATCTGTCTTTAGTTCATGAATCAGTGGAGGACTGTCCGAGAAGGTTTGAAGGAAGGCAATGTGAGTCAGTTAAAAACAATTCTTCCTTCTCAGAGAGGAGAAGAAAAGGGCACTATTCCCATAAGATCTTGATCCCTCTTGCATGGAATCAGTAGCAAGAGCAGGGGTGCTACTGCATTCAGATATGCAACATTTGGGTCAAAAGCATCCAAATGAATGAAAGCAGAGCATGATTCTCTTATCTTAAAAAAAAAATACACAGAAGAAACCCCTATTAGTTTTTTTATAATTTCCATAGGAACTACTGCCACAAAACAAGTAGAATCTACAAAAAGACAGCCATAAAGTTCTAATACTTCCTAATATATTTTGGAACAAAATTTCATCATATCCTACATTCTGGAGGACAAATGTTAATAAGCACTGGGTTTTTTATATTTGCACGACAAAGTTTTGAATAATTTTTTTCCTCTGGTGGTTTTTATATGTTAAATTGAGCTTCAGAGAAAAAATAATTTGTGCTTTCAGTTCACTTAATTTCTTGAAATGCCAGCAGTTTTGAAAATCTCTCTGTTGGAGAGATTAAAGCTTTGCAGTAAACTCAAACTTAAAGGAATTTGATTGCTTCTGTTTGATTGTACTCAATACATTAATTCAGGTAGGTGTGGAATTAGAGAAAGTAAATGATTCTTTGTTTTCTGCTGATACATATGGGTGGTTTCTAAGTGACAGCCCCAAAGCCTGTCTGTTTTTATGTTATTTGTGAAGCTGTCTTTACCCTGGCATAAGGAGCTAACACAGGGAAATTGTCTGGTGGCAGAGT
This sequence comes from Bombycilla garrulus, assembly GCA_013400315.1. Taxonomy (NCBI): domain Eukaryota; kingdom Metazoa; phylum Chordata; class Aves; order Passeriformes; family Bombycillidae; genus Bombycilla; species Bombycilla garrulus. Next base: position 770,653 of record VXBU01011048.1, read on the forward strand.
TGGCACAAAGGCCCTGGTGACCCTATTCCTACCTACAGCCGGGGCAGTGAGCCCAGGAAAGAGCAAGACAAAGTGGTTTCCCCCTGCTTCACTGACTTCCCAGCTGCTCTGAGGCTGAAGTCCATTGCTAACTCCAGATGCTCAAACTTGCACTGAGTGCTGTCCTAAACTGCTGGCCTCATAACTCATGGAATGAGCTCAAATTATTTTATGGATGGTTACCTTTGTACACCCTTGGCACTATACATTCCTCATGCACAGGCTAGGATTGGGGTCTTCTATTTTCTTGTGTAAACAAAGCATTTGCTGTAACTGACAAGGATTGGTGGAGCAGCCATGAAAGCGAGACAAGGGAATTCAGCAAATTCTCTATTAATATGTGATTTGTACCATGAAATTTTTTGACAACCCTGGCATTTAATTCTTAAAGAAGTAAAGAGTGCACTTTTCCTTATAATCTTGCATTATGCCCACCAGCTTACTATGGCGACACTTGTTTAAGCAATTACATATGTTTAAATTCTCCTTGGGCCTCTCCACGTTCAGCTGCAAGTTGGTCATACCTTGACTAAAGGCAGCCCTCATTCACAGGGAGTTCAGCAGAGGGAATATGGCAAATACACATCATTTTATTGCAGGACTTGGTGCTAAGGTTTTAAATAATTTACGAGCGTAAAATTGGGAAACTCACATGAACTCCCTCTCTAATTTTACACTCCTGCCTAAAGAGGATGGAACATTGCACAAATTGCACAAATCAAAATTTTTCAGCTTGAAGCTTCCTTCCTAATTCCTCGCACCTCAGATTTACCACTTTCTGACGGTTCTCCATTTCGTGGGACTCCTGACCCTGTACATCTGTTAAAGGGGATACTTTGGAATGAGCACAGCCTCCTACTCAGAAGGACCGCAGTGTTCTCTTAGCTCCTACTAGATGCTTGAACAAGCAGAGGGCTTAAGTGAAATCCTTTAGCTGAGCCAAAATCTGTTCTTATTTAAGGACTAATCCAAAGCCTGTTAAATCAACAGAAAGAGACTTTGGTTGACTTCAGTGAGCTTTGGATCAGGCCCCTCCTTCCTAATACATCTGAAATCAATGGAGGTACATTGGGCTTCTGCCAGTAAAAAAAAAAAAATAAAGAGAAAGGAGTTGTCCTTGTGCTTTATTTGTACAATACCAAACATATTGAGGTCCTGGTGCTCAAACAGTATCCCAAGTGCTTCATTGAGACAACAATAATTTTGATTTGATTATATTGCTTGGTGCTCATGGACTTCATTCAGCTGAGTACATAATTCCCTTGTTTAAAACAGCCATGTATGCTGTGCATCCACCTCATGCTCAGACATTATTTTTCTTTGCTAATGTTTTATATAAAGACATTTTTTGCAAAAAAAGTAAAAAAGCAGAATGTCAGTTTTTATAGCAGGGCTCTTTTTTCTTGTTTTTCTGTGCTCTCGGATTGTTAATAAAGCTGTTTTGAATGAAAAATACTCAGGCCATAGAACATGTAAAACCCAATGAGTGTAACTGTCAGCTCTCTGCCTTGAGAAAATTATTAGAGCCCCTTGTGTTCTCTACAGCCAAAGGCTGTCACCTTTATATTATTTCTTCATTAATGCCTTTTATTTTTATTTCTCAGTATTAAGATGAAGTGCAAACTATAATCTGACACTTTTTAAAGATATAATGTAATAATTAACACTGTGGAGATGGCAGATATTTTTAGGCAAGAAATGGCAAAGGACTAAAACTCCTATGTATATTTCAGCATAGACTTTCCATTTTCAGAAGTGCCTACAGCAGCTGAAGTAGGACCTCAGTCTGGCAAAGGCTATTACATTATGTTACTCTGTATATTGCAAGTCCTATTACTGAAATCAAGAGGTCCCCAGTGAGGCTAATATTGACCACCTCAGCCTTTGTAGGATTTGTTTCCAATTGACACTTTTGCTCTAATCAAATCTACAAATATTTTCCTTAAAGATGGTAAGTTTTGTCTACTTTAGCTTATTAGAATTTTGATTAGATTTCATGTGCTTCTTGAGTTCATGCACTTAAGATTCATTTTGTGTATTCAGACACTTAGCATATTTTGTGCAAAACATCTGTCACAATGTGAAAACGTTTTTGAGTAAGAAAATATTTCTAGTTCATATCTTTTTTTCAGTGGTAAATTTAGACACATATTTCTAGATGCTAAGTGTTAAACTTAATTAATGCGTTATTTTATTAGACATGTTTAGTCAGCAGTCTTTTATCCATTTTGTGTAAAAAGGTAAAATCCCTAAGTTTATAGTATTACAAAATTAAGTTTTGATTTAGAGATTACAAAAGTGCTGAATGCATATAGATGTCTTTCATTTTAAGGAAATAGGGATAGGCTGATCAGTGCTAACATTCTGTATGACTTAAAATTCTGTATGTTCTGTTCTTTGCTTGTGAAAGAATCTTAAAAAGAAAAAAAAATACTTCAGTGCTCATACTTCATCCAAGAGAAGTAACAATGCAGTTTTCCAGTTAAAAAGACATAATAAAGACCATGGTATTAGTATAGAAGATTTCTTAAAGTTTGATTACTTACAGATTTTACTGTTTTATTTCAGTTTTAAGGGCCAATCTTTTAGTTTTAAGGGAAATTCTCTTAAGTTCACAAACTTACTGTAGACAGTTAGTTGATACTGTATATCTTACATTCTATATGCTCCTGTTTTCTCCTTTCTTCTCTCAGAAAAATGAAACTCATCCTAGGTTATTTATTTCAAGAAAACATCTTCTGTAGTTCATATCTGCAATGAGAAATGGAACACTTTCATTTACTTGTGAATTGGCTATCCTAATTATTTCCCCGAGTTAGATGTTATTAGCAGTTCATACTCCCAGCTCTGAGCATAGTTTCGGATAAAGTTCTGTGAATGAGCAAGGCTTTATGAAAGAAGGGCTTTATTAATTTCTTTTTTTGTTTTTAAAGATCTTTCATTCATGCTATTTATCTATAACTCGGCCTTAACTACAAATTTGCCCCTTTTTTGTTATTTTGTTTTCCCTTCTGAATCTGAATTTGGGCAGGCCTTTCTAATCTGGTAATTCATCACTGACATTCAGGGTTTGGTTTCAAACCCCTCTCTACTTTCTTGTAAACTAATCCTACAGTCCTAAGACCACCAAAGAGAATGTCATTTTAGCTAGAAGTCCACACTGTCAGAATTCAGGTTTACTGTATGCCAATTAACCCTCCTTTAAGCTCTTCCAAATGGCTATCAATCTGTTTTGTTTAAAAGAAATAAGCTGTCCTTTTATTTTAGAACTAGTAAAGAATTTTACATCTTTCTAAAGCAATTTTCTGCATTCTTACTGACTTCATTGATGTGAATGTAAAATACACAATAGGTCAAATTCTGACTTCAGTGGGAGTTGGTGGGAGCACAGTCTGTACATCTGAAGGCAGAATTGATTCAATCTTAGTGTGCTTGTGCCGCAAAAAAAAAAAAATCTCTATATTATTTGTCTTCATATAATCAGTGAGTACAGATTTGAGTTTGTTTCTCTTGCTACTTTCATGACTGCCTTATGCAAGCTCGGAGGGGCTGCTCATATTCTTAGTAGGTGTGTGTGTGTGGATTTTTCCTTGTTTATTCACATATAAACATTTTACATGCTTCCTTAGAGAATTTCCTTGTAAGGTTCAGTTATTCTTAAGAGACTGAGCACGTAATTTGTAAACTATGCAAAGAGCACCCTGCAGCCTAGGCAAACCCTCAAACCATCCACTTGGACCTGCTCTGCTTGCCACTGTGGTACTCTCGGATGTAAAGGGTCCTGTACTGTGGCTGTAATGAGCAGGATATACTCACACATGACCAGATGTGCTGTGGAGGATCCTCTGTTCCAAGTCTTCCATCAAACAGCTGTTTGTTATAGCATGATTAATTTTATTTTAGATTATTTGAGAAGGATATTGTTTTTGAATGTAAAAAAAACCCCAGCATAATATCCTCTGCTCTTTTGCCTTCTCCATGCTCATTAGCTGTTCTTGAGTTGTCTGTCTTATTTCAGTGGAGCAAGATGTGACTTCCGTGAGCAAAATGAAATAATTATATCTGAAAGAAAAGCGAGAAGGTCTGTTGGCAGGAATGTTGCTGTGAAATTCAGGTGAAACCATGGGTTTTTACTTGTGTGTTTTACCTTAAAACTGACTAAAAGCTGTATCTTGTGCTTTCAGAAGAAAGACTTCATTTCCACCAGGCTTTTTATGCTTTAAGTAACTGAATTGGCTGATTTGATCCACTCAGATTTTACTCTCTAGCTGCCTTTAGTATAGTATTAGAATATTGTCTTCTCTAAATCATCTCCCATATATTAAAAAGCAACAGTCAGTTTCCTTCCTGTCCTATAAGTATTTAAGATTATAACATTAGAAATTCTAAGCTCAGCTTCCACCCCTCCTCTTTTTTTTTTTTTTTTTTTTTTAGTTTAAGTTAATGACTTTAGGAGGTGGTCTCATAGTTGCATTAAGTATTCATGAAGGTAGGGGTGTTTTTTGGTAGTGTTGTATTCGTTGTTTGGTAGGTTTGGGGGATGGGGGACACTGTTGTTTTTTGGGGGGGGTTTAATAGTATAGCTAAGAATAATGGGACATAAACCTTTTAAAAGTTGATTTCGTAAAATGTAAAGCATGAACAAAGGTTTATCACATTTTGCTTGAATCAGCCCACATCTGCTACAAGAAACTGTAGAACTGCAGACAGGCTATGGCTTTTCTCATGTCCAGGGGAATCCACTGAATCTTGGCCTTCATTTAGGATTCCCTCCTGATGAGCAAATTCCCATGACCGCTTTTGAAGCTTTAAAAGCTTTGGTTTTGTTTTAAAAGGCCTCTGAGCATAGGCAATGTTTTCATAGGCATTTAGAAACAAAAACTTGAGCTTTTAAACCTTCAAATGTCGCTGTGGGGATTCACTTGGCTTCTCAGCAGACCAAGTCTGAGATAACACCTGCAAGAAGTGTGTATCTGTGTGTGTGTATTTTGTGAAATTGTGATGCACCATCTCAACTGACCCACAAATGTGACAGTGGTGCGTGTGTAAATCTTATTGTTATGTTTTGCTATTGCTCAGTTCTTAGAGCAAGCTATTATTTTGCTTCTGTGGCACGACTGATGTGGATAAGCCAATTTTGGTTTTAGACTGTTTTAATTTCTTCTGCCTCTTTGTCCTGTGATGCAGACTCTAACAAATGATCTTCAGAAGAACAGACTGAGTTAAAGTCCATGGTTATGTTTCATTATCTATAGGGTACTGGGTTTTTAGCTTCAGTCTTACTTTTTTCTTTTACAGTTAACATCGGTTGCACAATAAAAGGTAATTTTCTATAAATAGATGGCTTGTACCATATGTAAACCCAAGTCTGTGATTACCAGAGGAGAAAAAAATGTTCAATAGAAATGAGTGCTCATATCATCAGGTTGATGAAGTAACAGAAGTACTTATTTGCACTCTTTTTCAGCTCTATCTCTGTGTGTCTTAAACACCTGAGGTGAAATTTTGTCATGTTTCAGACGGAAGGGGATTTTCAGAATTAAGGATAAATACTAAATGAATATATTAACACTGCTTTTCTCCTGTCCTGTGCTGTTCTCAAAACACCTGTTAAAAGCAAACAAGCACATATTTCGAATTGATGATACTGACTGGCAAACTTGGCACCAAATAACCTGCTGAAACTAAAATGTTGATGCAGAACATGTGCTTAACTTAACAGTCCATAACCCTGTTTTTCGAACACTGAAATACCTACCCTGAGGAAAGCTCATAAAATGAAGGTCTTTAAAGTTCATAGATTAGACCAATGAAGTTGCGGCAGTTTTTAAGAATGTGCATCTTCATTGACTCCTATTAATTCAAGATGGCCAAGTGTATAAAATATGAGACATGAAAGCACCGAAGATTTTTTTTTTCTCAAAGTGTGCTTTCCATAGGTTCAGTATCTAAAGGAATGAGAAGAGAAAGGGATGCTTGGAGAGGCAAACATTCTGCAGCTGAGAGGACTACATATTGCAGACAGGTCTGAAAGAATCTCTGCTTGGTTTCTAAGGGTATTTAATTGAGCTTTTTGCAACACATAATGATTAATTCTTCTAGAAATTCCCAATGCCCTTAAGATTCTATTGCTTGGGATTAGGTTGAGCAATCTGGCATATCTCTAATCATGTTTCCCCGTGTGTAACATTCCAGCCATGTCTGTCTTACTTTACTGTTAAATATATAATTTATAAACAGATAACAATCCTGATAAGCTTGTTTCAATCCATTGTAGAATGAAATTACTTGTGTTGTACGTGTGATAGCTTCAAACTGCTTTAGAGTAACTGTACTCAACAAAGAAGAAATCTTTGTCATACTATTTATCTGGAGGCACTGGAAATTAAAAACTAAGCTACTGCAGCAGCCAGGACCTATTATTTCTGAAGTGTTTCCTGAGAGGCAAACTTTCTGCACCAGGAAAACATGGATTTGTAACAAATATGGGAACACAGAATTTTTCTTTTTGCACTTGTCCACCCAGCGTGCATGTTTGTTACTTTTAAATTAAAGAAATTGGAATCAGCTATATTAAGCTGAAACGAATATTCTTCATTGAATTTTTCTGGCTGTGTAAGTTTTCTGACAAAAAGCTTACAGTCTTCCATTTCACCAAATATGTGCGCTTTTTTGGCTCTAAACTATATGCTTTACTGTTAGACATTTTGGGATATGGTGGTTTTATTTCTCTTTTGTGGGAATAAACCAGACGCATCTTCTTGTGCTGAATAGCCTGACAGAAAATGAAAATAGAATTTTTAAGCTGTGAATTGGCAAAAGGGAGTCAGACTATTTTTTTTTCTCAGTGTTCCTTACTTTTTTTGATAGTTGAACAAAACTCAGGGGAAAAAACAAGATGTCCTTAACAAGGAAATTATTTAGAAGTGCAACGTGTTTATGTGTCTGGGTAAGAACAGTGCATTGTTAGGAGTGACTGCATGAATTGCATGATGCAACCTTTTGACAACAGAGTGTCTGCTGGAGACATCTGTGAGGGGTGACCTTTAACCCTAAGGAAGAATGCTCTGAAGGTGGGGAATGCCGTTATCTGTCCTGGCCCACCATGCACAGGGGCTGTCCTGGCCCACTGCTGTCCTTGCACCCGCCTGGCTGCTTGGCTCTTCAAATATGAATTGGATGAGCCCAAACTGAGCAGATTCTCCTGGAAAAATATTGGAAGTCAGCTTGCTTTTGACTTGGTGGGAAGGCAGAGGTTAAGTCAGGGCCTCAAAGAGTATGAAATTAGGATGAGACCCTTAGCCTTTAAATGTCCTCATTATCTAATAAGGCACCTGAAGAAGGATCGCTAATATCTAATGTGCCTGCCATCTCTCAGGTCCTTTACTTTTGTAAATCACTTGGTACCACTTTTGTGGAAACCTGTGTAAATAGCATGTTACCCTTCAGACACACACGTCCAAGTTACAAACTGTAGCATGTAGACACAGAAGGTATCAGCTGTTTCTTTTTCAGACGGCAGGAAAGGAAAGGAGAAGGGCTGGGGTAGGTTGGGGAAGAAATAATTGTAAAGTGTTTCTGATTTTCATAAAAAAAAGAAAGTCCACTGTACTGGTTGTAGTCTAAGAAACTTTCTGTTATCATACTCTGTTGAATTCACCCTGGCAGAGGTGACTCTGAAAAGCAGTATTGAGTTGGTTGTTGCTGCTTCTTGTAATTCACTGCTGCGTTTGCAGTGGTTATCCATGGACAGCCATGGCATTACTGTTAGTCAACAATAACTTACATCCCATTTGTTATAGGTGAAGTGGTGATTTCTTGTCTCAAGTGGCTGTAGTGTTTTAGGAGTGTGGTTTGGGCCTGTTTGTTCTTTGGATTTTAGGTTGTTGTTTTGGTTTGGTTTGGTTTTGGCTTTTTTTTTAAAGTGAAAACTTGGATAATATAAGGATATTTGACTGCTAAAAATGAAAGAGCAAATATTCTATCCCAAAAGGTGGAGCAGTCTTGAAGAAAACAGGTTACTCCCCCTCCTCCCCTCAACACTCTTTAGTCCCACAGAACGACTGCATGCTTCAGCACAGATTTCTCTGCTAGTTGGATCCCAGGAGGCCTTATTGAGTGCAATGCTGCTCGGGGAGTTGCAGCTGTATAAAGTGGGGGAAAAAAATGTAGTTTGTACGAATTGTTCTTTACCTTGGTTTGGGTTCAGCATGGCAGCTGCACTCCGACTTTGTGTGTGACAGCACAAAGGACAGCAAAAGTGAAAAGCAAGTCAGCAAGTAGAGAGACAAAAGCAACGATCAGCTAATACAGCTCCACATGGCCTAACTAATTTATGAGAAAAAAACTGTTCTGTTCATTGGATCAGCACTCTGAGGAGGCAGGTGGAATTGTAGGAAGTTTTCATTGAGTCTCTGGAGCAACTAAGGAAGTCACTAGAGATTCTTCTCAGTTTGAACTTTATCAGGGTCTACGCTTAATCAATATGGTATTGGAAAAAGAATTAATTACTAAAGCAGAATAAAACAGCTGCATTTTAAACTAAGGATCCATCAATTCAGTAATCTTCCAGTTACAGGCTAGGTGCCGTGAGGATCATTTTGACTTCATGTAATGAGGAACTGAGGGAGTTTCCTCATGAACAGGCTGGGAATTCACATTAGCCTATTTCAGCTATTTGTCATCAGTACAACTCATTTCTCCCCTTCTGAATTACAATTTGTATTTGATATACTGTCAAACCCACAAAATTCCCATATTCATGGAACTGAAAGCATTAATGTGGAAATCATTGTCACCATGAGAAAAAGTCTTAACCTTCCTGAGCCTCTTTATTCTATAGGCTGCGGCTCAAGTGGTTTCATGCCGGACATACCTCTATTGTGTTCATTGTGAGGGTCAGGGACCTGCCTGTTGAAGAAGCAGTAATTTGAACACAGCCTGTAAATGTTTCATCTGTAATTTCCATAATGGTGAATTTCAAGGAGGGCTGAGAAGGGTTATGGGAGATGAATTAGGTTTTTAGTGAGCTCATTAGGAAGCCAAACAGAGTTTAGACAGCAAGGCGGTGAGTGTGGCTGTAATCAGTTCTGCTCGCTTTGTTCCCTGCCTTCGGGACATTTTTTGAAAACTTCATGGCAGGGGCTGATGAGAATATACTGAGCAGAGGCTGCAATCTGATGGTTGACTTGTTGATTTGTAAACCTCTTAATTCATTTTTTGTTCAATTTAATCTTTTCTTTCTTAAGGAAAATTAGTTGAATGTTAGCCCTCTTTGCACTATTCACCTCTTAAATTATGCTCATTTTGAGGAGCTTGTTATGCCTGAATAAACATGAAATGACTTGGCATTTTCCCATAAGAGGCACACCCATTTTAATACCATGTATTTACCATTCCTGGAAATGTCTCATTAACTTCTGAAAATCTGTGAGCATGATATTTTTGGGCTACTGTAACACACCTCTTGGCAGTCACAGAAGGCAGTTTGGTTAATGCCTCATAATATCCATTTTTATTCTCAACATGAAGAAAGGCTCTCTATAGAAAATTGATGCAGTTTGCTCTGCTAATTTTCATGCTCATTCCAATTAATTTAACATGACCCAGATTTTCTTCCTCGGGCTCATCCTGACTAATTAGTAAGGCAACACCTAGAACAAGTTCTGTTTAATAACATTGAGGAACACTAGTTGTGAGTGATTTTGATGCTAATAAAGATATTCACTGATGGGACAGATATTTGATGTCAATTATAGTATGTAATTTAGAAGTCCCTATGTGCTGGATAGAGTATAGGAAGGCTGGCAAATCACTATGGGAGATAATTTTTTTTTCTTTTTGTTAAAAAGACTTCCAAAGCTATCCTCAGGGACCAATTAGTTTATTTTTTTTTTTTTGGTGCAACTGGTAGTATTGTCAACTAATTCCACAGTAATAGGTGGGGTGGTGCTGCTAAGGATGTACAGTCTGTGAACCATCAACAACCAGGGCTCAGGCTTGCATAATTTCCTGAACCTTTATCACATACAAGAAAAGCCACCATCGGTACTAGAAAGCAGCACGGTCGAAGAGAAAAGGATAGCTGTCTCATCTCCTTTATATGACTTTTCTTTCCTTCCATTGTCCAGGTGAATCTGTTTTGCAAGAAATAAACAGGGTTGAAAACGGGATTTTGTTAGTGCCTCATAACTGAATTATCAATGCTGGTGTTCGTTTCAGAGAAATGGTCACAGACCTGCACTCCATGAGATAATTCTTTCCTGTTCTCTGAGCACCCTCCATCGAAATGTGAGGGCTGGTGCTCATGTAGGTGTCCTGACTGTAGAGAGACCAGCAGCACAGGCAGATCAGGTCTTTGTCCCTCGGAGCACTCCTTCCTGGGAAAGCTGGCTTGCTCCGTGTGTGTAATCCCCAAAAACAGAAACACAGCATGTGCGCCAGGGCAAGTGAGGTCCAGAAAGTGTTTTGTCATTGAGTTCATCAGAGGGAGAAAGAGGAAATGACAAACCTTAATTTTCCCCTGGTCTCTCAGAACAAATTCTCACACATGCTGAGAAGATAGGAAGATAGAGATGGGACAGTAATACTGTTCATACTTCAGGATTTTGGTCAGCCACAGCTACAAAAAACTGTCTGGTCTCGTTACTGAAATTACAGTGCTAAGACTTGCCTTTGCTTCTAGTAATAAAAATGGAAATCTTGTTATTTAGCTGAAGGAGAAAATAAGTAAGATGTACTTGTACATCTATTTTGATCACAAGTACAATGTCCAAGAACCTGTCTTCTAATAGAGTATTTTGGGATGTTCTTTTTACGATACACATTTAGAAATTAAGAATTAGCAAAAACAATAGCCATGCTCAGACTTGAAAAAATGTAATGCTCAGATGAGCACAGGAGCATGTTGTCATGTTTGTATTTAAAAGTAGCAATATATAATATTCGCTTATGTAAGAGCCACCACCAACATTAAGTATTACTTTCAAAGCAGTTTTCATTGAAAGCTGTGTGCCTTGCTTATTTGAGCAATTAAAAAAAAAATCTTCTCCTTAAAATTTACTGAAGGTAACTTTCTGAGCCAATAACAGAAAAAGGGAATAGAATATCCTGTGTTAGATAATGCTTCAATGCTATTAGCATCTCAATTTTTATGTGCAGTATAAATCTCTGTTACGTTTTAAAGGCTGACATAGTAAAACAGGTAAAAATATCTTAACTATAAAATTGCAAGGGGGGGGGTTAATGTCTTTGAGGCATATCTTAATTACTGAGATCCTATTTGGTAGGGTTTTTAGTTTTTTGGGGGTTTTCTTTGAGTACCAAGCCCTCTCATTGGCATAATTTCACCAAGTTTTTAGGAGTAGGGGGAGAAGGAGAGAGAGATGGAGAGACTGTGTGAAGTTTCTTCTAATGCATAATGTATTTAAACGCTGTACTTTCTGGATTGATGCCACTAACCAGCTCAGAAATGATTCCTGTTTCCTCTTTACAGACTTGCAGTAAGGAGTCAGAGATGACCATGTGTACAGTCATTCCTAGCTGGTGTCAGAACATGACAATTCTGTTGTTCTGGGTCAGTGGTGAATAACTCACTCAAATGGTGCAAAGTCAGCCAGTTCTTAATTTTTTATCTCCTCAAGAGTGCATTCAGTGACTTTATCACTGAGAAGAATGACTCCCCTGCCTAGTGTGATCAAGATCTGGAAATTTGTTGCATCAGCACATTTAGCCTGGACTGCTGCTTGATTGGTGGGGTTTATATTTGATCTTATGGCAGACAGGTCAGCTCGCTGACTGGCTAGGTGAACTAGGTCCAGAGGGAAACTCCGTTTTACCCATCTGAACCTGAAGGAAGGGAAGTCTCATAACTTGCCAGGCTTTTCATTTGGGGTCCCTACATGTAGGCAACACTAACTCCTTTGAAGGAGGGAAGGGGGTGATGTAAACTCTCTGGAGCCCAACTTGTGAGGCTCTTTCCTGGAAATAGCTCAGGGACACAAATCTGAGAAGACACAAATCTGGGAAGACTTTGTAGGGACTGCATATTTGTGTTTTGTAATATTTTCTGTGACAATGAAGGAACTGAAATGAGGTTACAGGTTATGAGCAAAAGGGCAAAACATCAGGTGTCAGAGTGGGTGTCTATGCTTTTGAGTTTTGTGCTGTGAACTTTAAAAAAAATAGTGTTACAACAACTTAGTACCCTGTGATTTTGCTATTTATTCTTATGCTTCCTTAATTTCTAAATCCACTTCATTGAAACTTTTGTCAAAAGCTTTTTCCTCTGTTTCTACAAAATAATGTGTATGTCAATACTTTCATACACTTAAAGCAGCTGAAAGCATCTTATGGAACAGTTTGGCTGCAGGGAGAGGTGACCATAGCCCTTCCTTCTTTTTTGCTTGTTTTTTAGTCATATTATTTTGAAACAAATCAGTAAAATTATACAATAGAAAAAAATAAATTGCTTGTCTGCCTTTCTAATATCATAAAGATATTGGTCAGGGACTAACTGGGAGCTTTAGCTTCCTTCTGCTTGCCCTTTTTATCCATCTACTGAACTTCAAAGAAAAGAAACATTTCAGGCCTTTCCAGTAACCACATTTAAGCATCCCATGTGTGCAGCACGTAAGTTATAGATGGTTTACATTTACAAGGCTTCTTAGAGGAAAAGACTTCTGAAAAACGGTACCCCCAAAAATAAATACAGGCGTATCCAAAGCTGGCAGCTGTCATCTGGAGAATGATTCTGTAGTGGCAGCAAGACTTGATCTAGTCCTTAGTTTTGGGTGCGAAGTAGCACAGCACTTATAAAGAGTATTAGTTGTGTTTCCAAATACATAGCACCCTGTATTTGAAGTACGGGCCTTAAGTTGAAGCTACAAGAGCAGACTGTCAGTGTTCTCCCGTAACCCTTCACATTCTGGCGTTTTCCAGACTGCCAGCCAAATGAACACTTTAGGAGGAGGTGCATATATATGTCCACAGCACCCAGCGGGTTAATCCACCCTACTGTGCATAGGTGTTGGAGCTCTTATGGTATGTAAGTCTTGCCTAGTTTGGAGTTGTTTTGTACTTTTAAATTTTTTTTCTGAGCTATGCATTCACAGCAAGCATCTCTGCTTATGCTGTTCAAGTGTTTGTGAATGCATATCAAGAGAGAACTTTTATTTGTTTTATGTAACACACACATTTGTGTACATTTTATCACCAGAAAAAGTTCTTATGGTTCATTTTGAGACCTTTGTACTAAAACTCTTTTTTTTTTTTTAAGCATTTAGCCATCTTCCATTTTTTCTTTAACACATCTTAAAACAGACTAATGTGCATTTTGGACTTGTGGCCTAACAAGTGTCCTTTTCAGTAATTGAAGCTTTTAACTTGGTATCTCTCAGGAATAACTGTCTGTTACATTCCTAGGTTTTTTTTTTTTTAACAATATAAAAATCTTATCTATGTGTACTTATATGTAATATTTCAACTAGCGCTTTCTTAATAACTGAACAGCCCTGAAAAAAGAGGTTTCTAATGTGGACAGTACATGGACTCTTGCTGTACTACTGGGCATCATTTTAGAGGCTATCTCCTGAACAAGCAGTTGCATCAAACAGCATAGGGTCTAAGGGGAAGTGCAGGACATTAAAATATCTCACAGTTCATAACTACTTCTAATAGCCGTAAGGAAAATTGGGCTGTTCTGATTGCTATTTTCCTTTAAAAAAAAACAGTCATTTTTACTCTTAAAGAAACTATACTAATCATTTAATGAAGAAGAATGATGCAGGATGTTAGTCATCATCTACTTTTAAATTCTCACATTCTGCTATATATAAACAACTGCAAAATAGTAAAGGTTAAATATTGATGAGGTACAATTGAACTTAATTGCTTGAACTGCAGGTAGAATTTAAATGGAACTGAAGTATTTTGCCCACATTTGGTATTATTCTAATGATAAAAGTAACAGGATAACAAATAAGAAAAGCTACTTAGAACAAAATATAGCTCTTTAATGTATACTCACTTTTATAAGTTGATTGAGAAAATGAAAAACATTATCCCAGAACTAAAAAAAGAAAAATAGTCTCTTACAGGAGATGTGCTTTCAGCAAAAGAAAAATATTATTTTTGTCTCCTGATTTCTTTAATGACTTGTTATTGTTGCCTCAGCTGTAGCCAGTCTGCAGCTGGTATTCTTAACAGAATTACTATGAGACTGCCAAAAATACTTCTCTAAAAATATATTAAAAAAAGATTTTAAAAGAATGCCACTAAAACTGCAGCACAAGGACACTTTGTGTGACAGTGTTTAGTAGGATGAAAAATTTAAACAGAATAACAGCTATTTACATTCACACTGCAAATTAATTACCGAAGCATATAGGATACTTAAACCTATTTTAATAATGCCTTCCTTTGGCCTAGATACCAAAAACTGGGGGTACACTTACCAACTTGTACTGAGGTGGGGCGGGTGGGAATTGAAGTTAAAACCATGTAGAAAAAAGTCTATTGAACACTTTCCTGGTGAGGTACAATGTGAGTTTCAGTTTTAAATAGAAGAGCATCATAAATCAGCATAAACCACATGTTTTAATGAGTGTATCTCCTCTGGAATTGTGCAGTGCTTGCAATTCTCTGTGAACAAGACATGGATCTGGTCTTACACTTCTTACTCAGGCAAAACTGCCACTGACATTAATGATAATTTTGCTTGAATAGAACAAAGTGCTTGATGGGAGTTGTGCCAGCATGAGGGGTGCGAGATTAGGATAAACGTGCAAAAAACTACAACTTCAAATGGCTGTACCTTTGACTTCTGAAGCTAGCATTTCCTCCAACTACAAGGATCCTAATTATAACATTTTCTGGTTCAAAGATTAACATTTAGCATTCTGGGAAAGACTTTATGGACTTTAGTAACATGATCAGCACGGTCTCCTTTTGGTCTCTGCCTCTTTCTGGTTCTTTGTATTGCAGGGGAGATGATAGTATCTGGCACATTCCTCGGATGTCTTGAAGATAGCAGCCTTCTGTGTTTGGGGCTGAAAGATTGTGAACTCTGTGTTAGCAGAAATGCCACACAGGGGAGGTGAATAGAACATTAAAAAAGCTTTAGGTACTGCAGCGCAAGCAGAGTTGAATTTGAGAGCTGGGACTTAAGTGGACATTTGTCCCTGCTTTCTTCCTTAATAAAATCTGAGTGTTAACTGTGGGTAAGGGCATTTGAGAGATCACTAAAAATGAATCATTGAGTGCCCAGGAGAACTTTATTATGATATACTATGGGGAACTTTAGAATATACCTAGTACTTTTTAAGTGGTTATCAGATATATGTAGGGGTTACTATCGTGGAAGTGAATTATTTTGTCCTTTGCTGGAGAAGCAAAATAATTTGCCAAATTAAAATGTCAAAATAAAACTCATCGAAAACTGGATCTGTGTGGTCCTTTCTGGCCCTGTGCTCCCATCCAATTTTCTTTTGCCCCATGAAAAGCTATTGAGCAAAAAAACGCAAGCTCCAACCAGCAACGTTTGTTGTGCTTGTGTATGGTGTAATGCATTTTGAAAAAGCCCGACACAAAACTAAATCTGGGGGAAAAAAAAATCTCAGTGCAGAAATCCTGACTGGCCAAATTGATTTAAAAAAATTACCACATTTTAAAAATCCCCAGACTGATATCGGGTTCCAGTACGGAGTTCTTGTAAGAAGAGGCAAGAAGGTTGCTTAGTTCAATTTGTTTGCCCCAGAAGCGCTTAGATAGAAGGAATTTATTCTGCTCCCAAAGTTCCGCATAAGCCTTGCCACTGCCCAGTTAACCAGTGTGAAAATACCATGGAAAATAAATTATTAAACTATACTGTTATTACTAACTTGCCAGTTCCAGAGAAACAAATGCAGCCACATTTACATATGTGTCCATCTGTCTGTTTTTACACTTTATGTCTTCAACCAGTGGGTGAAATTGTTTTAATCCAAGCTGCAGTCTGATTTTTTTTTTTAATTTGTTTTTTCCCCCCGCTGATATTTTTCTCTGTGTATATGTTATTTGTAGATGGACATGCATATTCTTGACAGTAGCTAGTTCTTAATTGCCCCTTTAAGTAACCTAATCTATCTGGCCATGGTAGTTTTAACTGGAGTATGCAGCAGAGTTCTCCATGGATAATTTTCGTTAGTTAGCAGATTGTTACCATCTCAATGTTGCTGAAATCCCTAATCTCAGGTCAGCGTGAAGCTGCAGTGGTTACAATCCTGTTGCCTGATGCAGTGTGAATGGAAGTGCTTTCTGTCAGAAACATGTGGTCTCTTCAGTGGAGAGCCTGCGTAAATCCTGTGTAAATAGAGGGAGGCTAACAAAGGATGAGCCCCTGCAGCTCAGAGCATTTGGAGCCATTTGGAGGCTGAATTTGCTAAATGCTGCTTATACCGCCTGAAAAGTTGAAGAGAAAGGAGCATAAAATCCCTTCTTTTTTCTCTTTCTGCTCCTACCCTGGGGGGAGGGTGTTAAGGGCCAGGGAAGCCTGAGGTAAGCCTATGAAGACTGTTTTTTCAGTGCTCTTTTGAGTGTGAAAAAGGTGGCATGGGTCACTGTCCCCTCTTTAATGTCGGAAAACCCACACAGTTAGTAAATGTTGCATGTAAACTAAAGCATTTCATCCCTTCTCCTGCACTCCACGGCAGTGGGCCATGAACTAGTCACTTGAAAATCGCAGAAAAATTTCACTTCAACATGTCCGGACAGTTTAGCACAGCAGGAACGTAAGAGAGATCAGTAATTAGCAGGTTGCTTTACTGTTGTTCCCCTTGTCTGCATTGGAACACTTTTTTCACCTGATGTGAAAAAATGTTGGATTGCAATGAACGAAACATGAACCTCCTGGCTGTAAAAAAAAATAGCTAAACATTTAAACTGTGGTTTATTAGTTTTCTCTTATAAAAGCTTGAAAAATACATTTTTGGCATTTGACAGAATTTCTAAGATTTCTCAATTCACTTTACAAATAAACATGAGCTCTAAAAACGGACAATTAAGGGCATAAAAAAAGCTGGTCTTTCTTCTTACTTTTGGGCAGAAAAATAATGAAAGGGAATATGTGAAACTTAACAGTTCTGCAAATAATTTTGAAAGACTTAGATCACTGATTTTTATAGCATGAACGGCTATAAGAGCTGAAATGTCATTCCTACCTTGAATAAATAATAAAATATTTGTGAATTCCTTTTTGCTAATAAGATATATTAGTGGCTCTAGAGAGGTGACTATCCAGAAACAGAAAAGAAACAGTTTTCATTCTCTCTTGCCAATACACTTTATATACAAGATACATGCAAGTCTTTAAGCCTTGCCCACATATTGCCAGATGGCAATAGGGACTTGCTCCTGAATGACAAACTATGCTAAGTTGTAATTAGATTACGTAGAATAGCTTTGTATGTGGGGTCTGACAGCATCTTTTCTTTCTATTTGAATTTGCAATAAGTATTAATGCCTTGTGTGAAATTCATACATGTCATATTTACATTATCAGCTCAGTGGAATTGCTGGGACTTACTCTGGAAAGCAAAAGATTCTCCAAAAGAGCAGCAAGAGAGAAGGCCAGGTCTTTGTCTCATTCCTGCTTCTAGAAGGGCAAAAGAATAACATCCTCTGTAGGAAGAGAGATGGTAGTAGTGTACGTCTGAAGTTTTCCTGTTCTCTCTAGTGCGCCAGTGTCCAGTGTTTCTTTCTGCCCAAGATGCTCACTGAAACGTAGAACAGAGAACCATGAAACATGTCTGGTGTCTCAGAGACACCAGGGCAGAGAACACAGTGGTCTAATTACAGCAGCTCACTTGAGGACACTCCACTCCAGGAAGAAGAGATCATGCAGGTCAGCACAGGCTCAGTGCACCTGTAAGGTCCCTGAACGGCTTCTGATGGCTCCTTTCCTCCTGCAGTAAAGTAATTTAGCAAAACCAGCACCGGTACTGGCAGAGCACTGCCAATGATGGCACAGCTCTAAGCTGGGTTGCCCACCTGAACTGTTTGTGATTTTCAAAGTCCCATGTTTGCAAGTCATAACCTATCTTAAATTAGTTTCCCTGGGCAAGAGATGCAGGAGATAAGTATGGCTCCTGTGGTGTGAGGAGACTTAAGTCAACTTCCTTGAACAGGGATCATTGGGAGGAAGAAAAAAAAACAAACCAATCCATTGCCAGGACTTCATTCAAAGATCTGTGATCTACTGGAGCTGTAAGGCTAAAAGCCTGATAATTTTAACAGGATGGAATGAAGATAAGGATTCTCCTGAAAGGTCTTTGATTCTGGATCTGACCTTCCCTCTCTGTTAGTCTTCCCTTCAGCACAGATTATTTTATCTTCAAAAACATCTTCAGATGCTTCTCTCTCCAGCTTTCTGGCAGTGATAATTAACCAGATTTTTAAGATTTTTCTCTGGTGGCGATATGGATTGCATTACTAAGCTGAATGTCCTCATTAATAATTGTTTACAATATCTATGTATCTAGATGGACACATTAATAAGCACAAACAAATAATTGGAAATTTTGAATATAGGCTGCATGCAGATTTTCCTCTTTGTTTTTCTTTTATATCTACATATTCTACTCCATCAAAATATTAGACTGGAAGATTAGAGTAGCTTAAGATCAGCATAGTGCACTGCAGCTTTCCTTTTTAGAATCCTTTAACTTGCTTTTCATATTGCATCCACTATTTTTAGAAAAATGGTGAAGTGTCTTGTCTTTCCCCGAGTTTAGATACTCCTGCTGTTCTCTCTTTTCCTTTAGTGTGACAAACCTTAAAGCTGTAAGGGACCTCTGATGGTGAAGAAACTCAAACACTGAGTTCTGAAATGTACTTTTCCAGAAACCACTTTTTTAACTGTTCTACTTGCTCTGATGGTAACAGAAACTATTTCTAGAATTTGAATCTGGACTGTTACCAGGCTTCAGTATTTTGGCCTGACTTGGTCATCCTTTTCAGTTATCATTTTGATAGATTGAGAATTTGTTATTCATCGTGTTCACAAGTGGTAAGAAGACAAGATGAGTAACTTCTCAACTTGCTTCATCTGTTGCTGGGTTTTTACTCTGTGAAGAACACAAACAAAGACTAGGGTCGAGATTATACTGATAGTGTGGAAGACTAACAAAGAAAAATTCATTGATACAATGGCTTTATGTAGGATTGGTCTCTGTTTCTCAAAGAGTCCTTGGCTATGTCAACACTGGGCTTTGCAAGCTTATCTATCCAAGGAAATCAGCTTGCAGCAAGTTGGAACTATGGTGTAATGGAAACCCTCCTATAACTACTTATTTGATATTTTTTAAGGAAGAGGTAGTCTCCTTTGCTTTCAATGCAAAGGAATTTATCTTGTGTGGAAGGAAACCCTCAGCACATACTGAGAGTGCTTGAACACAGAGTGTGGAAGCCCAGCTTCTGCTGTGTAAAGACTTGCACCTTCAGAGTCTTCCTCAAACTCTTCCCCTAGAAGAGAAGGTCTTTAAGGAACCCGAGGTGGGTCCCTTTGCAAGGTTTCTTGTAAACTCACCCCATCTTTTAAGGGGGTTGTTGAGACTATTAAACAAGCTGAGTAAAATGCCTAATTCTCTACTGGCTCGAATCCTGTGTAGTCATTGACACCTCCACAAAGAGAGCGCCACTTAAGAATTCTCCACTTTCCTACAACACTGATAGGGTTTTGCAATCACGTGTACTCTTTGCAGGGGAACAAATGAGTGAACAGTATGGAAAGCAGGAGAAAATCACCCTTAATTTTTTTGATTTGGTGTGAAAGAGAGAGAGACAGTGGACCAAAATCCAAACCTTAAAATCTTCTCTAGAAAATTGGGATAACTATGCTTGTATAATTGCCATTTCTATAGGACTTGGGGTTTGACTCTACTCTTCTTAAAAATTACCATCTAAATCAGAATATGAATACTTCATAGAAGCAGAATCTCTTGTAATGATGATTTAAATTATTTAAATTTTGATTCCTTCACACAGTAGTGAAAAATATAGTTAATCGGTCTGCCATAAAGTGACTTTCATTTCTGTTCATTTTGTTTTGCTTTTGATAATTTCTTTTTCTTCAATTAAAATAACTGACATCTATTTGGATAAAGAAAACTAGGACCAGAAGTAAATAATTCCATCTTGGAAAGGACACTTATGGGCTTTTTTAATGATTTCATCTCACTAGAAGCTGCATCCCCACTAATATGAGTGGTTGTAGTCCTATTAAAGATATGACAATATAACTTAACAGGACTGGGCCTGTCATACACCAGGAGGGACAAATCTTGCTGTATTTTTCTTCTCATATCACTTGCATTTATAATATTTGAATTTCCTTTCATGAGATTATGGAAAAGATTAGGGAAGCACCGACTCATGATTTCAACTGCTGATTAGGATGGGAAGGCAATGAGTGCTTTAGTTGAACTTTTCTTTCTTGGGCTGCAATTAGCTTTTTTAAACCAGGATATTAATAACCTCATCAAAAAGTCCAAACACTGGTATAGCATGTGGGAGACTCCTGCTGAGGATGCTCACAAATAGGACAGTATATGCAGACGGACAGGAATTTGTCCATACAGGGAGTGAACTGGTGTTTCTGTGGTTTGAAAGGATGGTGCAGAGCAGAAGTTTTACAGCTCCACAAATCCTGTGCATGCACACATTACTTTTACATAAAGAGACAAAGATATCTTTATCTGCACAACAGATAGACAAACAGACTGACTGACTTCAAACTTGCACTTTCAGTAGGGATTTTTTCCCCCCATCTCCGGGTACTGCTTTTCAAAATTGCCTGAGGCTACAGTACAGCACCTCAGATCCCCAAGGCCCATTGCCTGGCTCCTAATAGCCACTCTCCATCTGTGTCACATGAACAGCTGATGAGATAGCTCCAGTGTCTGTATTTTGGAGAGCATATCCACCCAGGTTAAAATGCTGGGGTTGCCAAGGAGCAGTCAGAAGCCATTAGTGTTTGTGAGAATTTGCCTTGCAGCAGTTCCTTGGCATAGTGGAAAGTGTGTGTGCGTGTGTGTGCGCGCGCACACGTGTCTGTGAGAGAGGGGTAGGGTGGAATACATGGGGGGGAAGAAAGCAGCAGAAAGGAGTGCTTTCTAAATAACCGATATATTGCAAAAGCAGTTGGTTACAGTGCTTAGAGCTTCCATAGTCTCTTCGACTAGTTTACTGTGATTTGACTCTCCTCTCTCTATCGTTAATAGTGAAAAAAAAAAAGGCAGGAGAAAGAGAGCAGCGACTTCAGGGTCTTGCTCTGGTGTTTGGGCAGATGGAAAGGAGCTGCTCTGCCTTGGGGCAGGGTGGTTGTAATGAAGTGGCCTGTCAGTCTGTAAATAGTGAGGGTCATCTCTTCCATGTGATGGAGGGTATCACATTGCAGTGAAAATGGAAATGTCAATAAAATTAATCTGCCAGCTCTTTGCTGTGGCTTTTTCTGTCTCTCCAGTCCAAAAGGGTAGGTTTTTCAGAGGGGACGCAGTACAAGAAGGGTGATCTGGCATGGGAGGGAAGATGGAGCTGAAATGCAAGTTTTGAAGCAAATGGACTGTATGTAGCAGCAATGTATTTCGCTTAGTAGCACTACAGATCTAGACGAGGCTATAGGAATTAGCTTGTGAATCTATAGCATTCCTCAGGAAGCTATGGAGCGTCTAGCTCAGGCTACATTGAGCACAGAGTTTATTGTTTTAGGCTTTCTTGGACAAGGTTTTTACTTAGCATGGGATTTATGGCATTTACTGCTAATGAATGTCTATTCTTAAATTACAAAAACCACCGTCTCAGCACAATTCCCAGATGTCCTTCCAGGACCTCGGCTTCTTAAACACCAGCAGGGAGCATAAACTCTCCACTTCTCTGTTTTCCTCTTTCGTGTGGCTCCGGGCTAATGATGTGTAAGGAAAACACAGCAATCTATAAAGTCTCAGTGCTGTCCCAGTATTCTTCATTTATTTTGCATTTGATTATGCCACAAGTCGGATCTTGTTTCTTTCCTTTTTTTAAAGTTATTAGTTCAAATATTAATGTAGGAATATGGCATATATTGCTGCTCTTGATTGATGCCTTCCCAAAAACAGGAAGACGTGCTCGTATGAATTTTAAGAAAGTAGGGGTCCTGCAATGCCTTGCCAGAAGAGTTTTTCAGATACATAATTTAGATGCCCTCCAGGCAGGCTTTCAAGGCATTTTTGCTGGAGGGCAAGAAAAAATAACTATGACTGTTAAAAGTAAATGATTTTTGCTAATGCACAATTAATGCCAGGGAAAAGCACAGAAGAGAAGGATGTTGATGGAAAGTTCTGATTAAGTGAGAGCTCTACCTTGATGTGCATCTTTTTTTTTTTAATGATAATAATCACTGATGCAGAGATGTAGAAGTTTTCATGTCATGCAAATGCTATATGCAGGGTCACACTAGGTGTACGTGTTTGTGAGTGCGTGTGTGTGTGTGCTGGGAGGTGATGGTTACGGGGAGGGGCTCATCTGACAGTGTGTTATGTGCACTGAACGGTGACATGGTTACTGCCACCTCTGCAGAGGGCCCCGAATATATAGACTACAGAACATTTAACTTGATTACTTATACGTACATATTCAGAATGGTTGTAGGGATGCATTTACAGTAAATGGGTTTTCTTGTGGCAGGTTTTCCCACATTGAATCCCATAATTGAAAAAGAGCTACTGCACTATGTCAAGCACACAATTATAATTGAATTAATGATATATGCATGTGTGAAACACAAAATTAGTATTTGGAGAGACACGGTTTTCTAATTTTTACGTATTTGTATCGGCATTCTTTTATAATGAGAAACGGTATGTGCCTGATTTTACAAATAAAACCCCCCCCAAACTGTGGTAGTGTCTTGGCAATTAATGATACTTTTTGGTTTCTGTATTTGGTTCATTAAACATCTCCTCCTTCTTTTCTCTCTTTGTTGTAGGTGATGGTTTAGACAACAGTGTAGCCTCACCTGGTACAGGAGATGATGATGACCCAGACAAGGACAAAAAGCGTCAGAAGAAAAGAGGCATTTTCCCCAAAGTAGCAACAAATATCATGAGAGCGTGGCTTTTCCAGCATCTCACAGTAAGTGGTGCCCAAAACCAAAATAAATTTCTATTCATGTGCCTAATGAGGTTTATTCATCATTATTAGAAATCAATTGTCCCCATAATCTTTTGACCATTACTAGGTCTCAGGCTCTGTTGATTTTTTTTTAATTTGATTTTTTTTTCTTGGGTCTTGGAATCATGACAAATCTCAAAGAAATCTATCTATCTATCTAGTGTGTGTGTATATATATATATATATATACACACACATACACACACATCCTATGGAGAGAAAAAGAAAGACAACGCCTTAGCATGGAACACCACCTATTTATGAAATAACCATTTTTGGCTTTGAACTATTCAAACTCTTCCTACGGATAGCAAAAGGGGGATTCTCACTTTAGCACATATAAAGCTCTGCCTTCTGGATTCTTTATTGCTGGCCTCTGTTTACACAAACTTCATATGTATGTGGTGAAAGAGAGAGCCCTGGTCTGTGTGCATGTGCTGACATACACTGTGGATGTTAGAGAAGTCAAAGCAGCAGTTTGCAACCTTGTCATTGTTACATTTTTTGTGAAGAAATAAAGAAGGCTTACAGATTCCCTAATTTTTTGGTTGTGCAACAGAGAGAATAAGCACCTTTTTTGCTTCTCCTCAAGTCCATATTATATTAAAACCCAGCCATATTCACATTTGGTGGGAGAGAGATTAAATATGTGAACTAACAGTGCTTTCCTTGGGCTTTTATGTGTCAGTTTGCTATTGGTTTTGTGTTGGTGTTCTGTTGACTATTATAGCTTCACTTAGGCATCAAAGCATGGTTCCACAGAAAACCTAGTACACCTAGTTTACTTCATGTGGGAAATGATGGAAACTGGTAAAATTATCAATTGATTTTCTTCTTTCTCGCACTTTGAAATTGTTTCTCACTTGATAAGGCTTGAAATGCTAACTGTTATTAACTACCTCTGCTTCTACCAAGTTTTATAAATTTCCATGGTTTTATAAATTTCCTGCTGTTGGTTACAGTGTAATGATTCCGGGACCCGATTTATTTATGATAGAGACTATCGAACTGCTCTGCCAGCAGCACAGCTAAAGGGGGGAGCAATAGATTCACATTTCTAAACCATCATTTTGATGTAAGGACATTAGTAGCAAACTAAGGTGCATTGATCTGGCCTGTGGGGTCAGGATTAGCTGGAATAGCCAGTGTCTCTGCTGGAGCAGTGGTTATTCCTGCCTCTCAGCTATGGCCATTTCAAAGGTCAGGTGCCCTGTACCCACTTGGCTCAGAGGAATTAGACAGAACATGAGTCTCTGGGCTGATTACTTAACCAAAGACAAAATAATGAGTCCTAAGCAAATACTGACTAATTGAAAGGGCTGTAAATCCATTACATATTGGTCAGGGATAATCAGGAGTATTTAATCACTTTTATCTATTCAGGAGCACTGAAGCTGCAACAGCAAAGCCCTGAACCTTGCCATGTGCTTATTATTCTCATCATTATCAAAATTACTTCACAGCTGTTCTTTGCTACATCACCTCAGCTGGAGATTTACTAACCTGTAAAATGTTTTTAATTTGGAAGTCGAGTGAGTGCGAGTGGAGGGTTTTTCATTTAGCTGTAGGGTATCTTTAGATGAGTAGTACAAGTAGACAGCAAAAAGCAGGGCCACAAATAAACAAGTTTGGTCTGCAGAAATCTCCATGTTAACTCCATTTCCTCATATGAAATTTGTGATATCTAGTTTTTTTCCTTCCTGCCTTTCTTTCTCAAGCACTCCTTGAAAGCGTTTGACACTTGCTTATTAAACAGTCAACTGCCTCTTGCTTCTCTTGAGGAAAGTCCTTCTGGCTTTTTGAAATCCCTTTTTCTTGTTTCTATTCTCTCTCTCTTGACCCTCTCCATCCTGCATGAATTAAGGAAATTTGCCATCACTGGTGAGGATGGCCTCACAAAAATCAGATTAAATGAATGCAAAAAAGCCCCAAACCTTTTACCGTCCAGGCTTTAATGAGTTTGCAGGTGTTGAAAGATTTACTGTGCTGTAATTCTCAGACCTGCAAACTGATAATGGAGACCCCTGACCAGTGCAATGTAAATTCAGAAAGATTCTTGCCATAAACACATGCAGGGAAGGAAGAAAACTCCTTTCTTTTAAAGATCTCACACTTTTTTTCAAATTAGCTTGTACATACAAAATGTAACTCTGGCTGAGCCAGAACGGTGGAATCTGTGATGTACAATTTTATTGTTTCAAGTAAATATCTTTACAATGACAGTCCATGATTCAATGTACATTCCTTCATTACTACTCTAGCCTTATTTCAAATTGGTTTGTTCCTCTTTTGTGCTGTATGACCTGTTCCTGTATTACAATAATCCCCTGATGTACCCTTTTTTCTTTCTCTCTCTCTCTCTTTTTTTTTTTTTTTTAAAGAAACTAATTGAATTATCTCATTATTTTAATTTGTTAAGCAAATGTATTTTACGTCTCAGGATGTGTTCTTAAAGAAGGGGCTGCTTAGGCTTTGCCCCCTGAATAGGCCATTGGTACATTTTGACATTCATGCATTCATTAAGGAGAGGAACATAAAAGAGCTCTGGTTGTAATTTTTTTTTTTTCAAACACCCAACCAGCATGGAGCAACTTTTCCATAAGCCACAGGGGTCTCTCTACATATGTTCTCAACTGCAAGCCATTGTCACCTATTCTGAATACCTCAAAAGGACAAATAAAATACTAAAGGCCAACTGTAGCAATTGTTAGCTGTTAGTCTCAATATGACAAAAATCATTAACCTCTGATTTCCCTGGAAGGAGAGGCAGTGGCAGTCCATCTCTTATGGCATGGATTAAATGAAGTCCTTTACACCGTCAAATTCCAAGAGAGCAACTCAGATCTGACTAACTGTATTTACTTATGATTTTAAATAAAATGCTATTTTTTTTCCTTTATTCAATCAGTTTGCAAACTCCTAAGGCAGCCAATTTTAAAATTGAATGGCCTAAGTGGCTTTTTTAAGAGACAGGCACTTGAACTCTGATGTAGAGTGAATGTGTCTGACAGGCTCTGTCTTTCAAAATGATTTCTAACCCCATCACAGCTTCCATTTTGTAGTAACTTTAATTATATTTGAAATAGGATACACATGCATGTTTTTATTGTTGGAAATCAAATGCAAGGAGTAGGAGCTTCTGTCATGTTTTTGTTCACTTACTGAGCTCTGTCTTACGTTTGGAATTACAACAGTACCGGAAGATAAAAGATCTGAGGACGAATTGGTTGGAAATGTGTATGCTTTTTCTGGATAATATCCAGTGTTTAAGAAAGTAGAGGAAATCCTAGTCTGGTAGTATAATCTTTTCAATAGTACATAAAGATTACGACATCAGAAAGGTAAACCTGACATTAAGATTGTTTTTAGTTGAGTTCAAAGGTGGTTAAAGAAAAGAAACAGCAAGAAATCTGACCCAAGCTGAGAGTTTATTCATAGCTTTGGAAGACTCCTTTTCCTCTATGCTAAGGAGTTCTTAGTACACTCAATTAGCCTCTCAGACATCACTGCTTTCCTTCCTCAAGTGCTCCCCTATTTGCCCTGCAAAGAACATATTTGATCACCAAGTGAAAACAGGAAGTGCTCAAATGTATAGACACCTCCAGCTTAAACCAATGCTGAGATTAGGATTTCTTACCAGCAACTATAGAGCCAGTCCCCCTCCTCCCATGCCCTTTTGAAGGATGGAGGACCTTTAAAATATACATATATAATCAGAAGAAAGTTATAAAGGAAGTAATTATACCATTCTATGGACTTGTACCTCTGGTAGTTCATCTATTTCTGCAGCAGTGTGCCAGAGACTACATTTTTGCTACATTCAACATTTTTTCATCTTTTTTACAGAGCGGGTAGAACAGATTCTCGTTTATGCTTTGACACTTACCTGGAGTGATGCCCTTTGTTAAAATTCTATTTTGGTTGTATCTTTTGTTACAGTCTCTAAGAAGATGTGTATTTTAACTAATAGTACCAGATTTAACAATGGCAGCCTGCAAACTAAAGGTTTTTAATAAAAATGCCAAACTCCCATCTGATGGTATTTGGGATGTCTCCCCTGGAGTCAGAGGAGTTGAGCTGGTTTTCCTGCTTTTTTTTTGTTTTTGGTAGCTGAAGTTCTGTCTTCTAACGTTCAACAATGTCATTTTAGCCTGATTTCCACAATCTTCTGTGTGAAAATCTTGCTCTTTAAGCAGTCTATTGTAAAATACATCTTGGCTTTATCTGTTTCATTGTCAGGTTAGAGTAAGGTCTCCTGGAATGTGGTAAAACAAACCAGCCACTTTTTGCACTTACCTGAATTAATTTTCTTAACTTGTCATATTCAGGTGTCCAGATTGGATAATATGAATAGTCTTACTGAAACAGATTTATTCTTTTTTCTGTATTTATGTGGGTGTATCTGAGAATAAAATGTGTATCTATCATATTTTGATGAATGGCTTATTAAGCCTTTTATACAGGGCAGCTATTTTATTTATTCATTAGATTTGATTCTAGAGATGAATGTCATCAACCAAAGCCAATCTTGGAGCAAGTTGTTCAAAGAAGTTGAATCCAACCCACCTTCATAAATATCTCCTTCCATATTTTATTTTAGTAATAATATCTTAAAAAAAGGTTACAAACATAGCTGGCTATTGCAGTCCACACTGAACAGCTTACTTTCATATCGAATTCTAGAAGATCAGCTTTTCTCAGAGATGTGATCTGGGAGAAACATTCTTCACATTGTTTTTTTTGCTCTGCTTTAAAAAACCAAAACCGAACCTGAAAATACAACAGACCTCTCTCCAATTAAAATGGTGAGAAGAAGGCTGGGAGACTCCAGATGATGTAAGAATGTGCAGTCATTCTAGTGAATTTTAGTGTGTGTGTTGGAGTGCACGGTAACATGCTATGCCCTCTGAGGGTACGCAGAGGAGATGGAAAATGTCCTCTGGTTCTCTGTAAAACCACCTGCACATGTGTTTTGTGGCTGCCATTTCCATGCCAGAGCACCACGGGGTCAGAGAGCTGGAGGAGCCCAAGCTACAGTTTTATTCCAGATCTGCTTTTAGCGGGGCTGGCTGTGTGCTGTTTTCAGCAAGGTAATAAGTTGCCTGCTGGTGTAGAACAGACCTCTTTGTACAAACACCACCCGGTTGGAAGCATGTCCTACAAAATAATATTGTCGTCATTTTTCAGCTGGATAAACTTTTGTGAGGAGAGGTTAAATGACTTCACCCCCCAGTACTAAAGAAAAATCAGTGCCTGAATGCTAAACTCCCATGATCTGTGGTCTTGCAGTCCTCAGGACGACAGAGTTGTGTCTCTTTGTACTGCAGAGTTGCTCTGGTGTCTCACCAGAAGGGCTGGTGGTGGCCAATAACATTTGTAGTTATTGCTGCTGGTAGTACAGCCCTGCCTAATGTCATCAGCATCCCTCTCCTGTCCTGCCTGCCTGCACTACCGTGTCACCAGTCTGGGCAGAATAAACCTGGAAATCTTTCTCAAAATGACACTTCTGATCCCAGGCTGAAAGGTTTCATCCTCTGAGTGCTCCTAGTCCTCAGCCATGAAATCCATCCTGAAGATTTAGTAAGAGACCAAACATTCACATACCTTTTAAACACCACAATCTTAAAAGAAAGGAGCTGAAATGGGATGGGGGTGGGGCTTTGTTTGTTTTAAAAATGGAATCTGAGATTAGATCTGACATTTCTACATCCACCCCCTACAGAAGAGGGAACCCAGGGTCATGGGGTGTGTGGGCCTCAAAAGCTAGCTTTGTCTGGGAGTGGTTAATCTAATCATTGTTACATAGACATCTGTTATTTCTTCTGAAAAATTGATGCTTTTGTGACACAATGATCCATCTATTTAGTACAACAGCCTGAGTAATTAAATTAAAAAAAGAATATTTTTGCAGGAGCATGTATTATAAAACTGCCATACCTCCTTGTACCACTGAAAAGGCTGAGGAGAGGGAGTGGAAGATGGAGAGGGGCAGAGGGAGAGGAGTGCTTTAAGTGTCGCATTGTTTTCTGCTGGCTGGAGGAAAACATCTGTGAATTGTTTGAACTGAACCTTAGCAGGGACTGTCTGAATCTGTGTCATCTCTGTTTAATTTCAGGAAATGATGTCACAGCGCATTAAATAACAATGCTGCATGATTTATTTTTACTTGTACATGCTGTCCTAAGCATTTTGGTTACACGGCAGTGTTTCCAATTAAGTGCAAGCTTTCAGTTTTAAAAAATATACTCAGTAATGCTTTTGGGGGGGGGGGGAGCATGGGGTATGGGGGGGGGGGGTTTTTTAGGGGGTCACCAAGGTTCAGGGCTGTCGGAGGGCTCTGGGCCCATTTGTCATGTGCTTATTTGCAGTTGGGACTGGATGTCAGCTCTCTCGTCACCCATGGCAACCTCCAGGACCGTGGGTTTGTTACAAAGCCCGTCTGGGGGAGAAAAAAACCTAAATATTCCTAACCGATCCGTCAAAAGACCTATTAGATAGTTATAGCCAGGCCTATGTACTGTAGCTTTTGCCTCGATCAAACTTTCTGCACTCCCCCTTCTTCTGTAGAAGAATAGAGGACATAAGTCAATTCTGTCTGCCATCTGTCGCCTCTCTCCCTGCTCCTCAAATTAAAGAGACAGTCCAAAATTTAAATAATCGGATACAATCACAGGAAACCGGCCTGGAAATTATTACATGTGCAATTGGTTGAGGGTTTTTTTTACTTCTCATTTTATTTTGAAGAGGGGATATTTACTGTGCTTCTTTGGAGATCAAAATATGTTGTGTGTTTCAGCTTCAAAAATAGCATGCTGAGAAATACTGGATTTGCAGTGTCACTGAGTTGTTTTCTAATAGGATTCCAAGTTATATATAGGGTGAAATTCACACACACATATACACATCCTCCCCATCCCCCCGAAGAATCCCCAAATTGTGAATCCTGAAAGGGACAAGTAAATGAATCAGACCATCCTTCCCCTCCAGCTCTCCTATCTTTTTTACCCCATTTCTGTCCCCAAATTAATGGCAGGCTGATGGGTTGCAGCAAAATCTTTTTTGGTGTTACTAGGACAATTTAAGCTGTTGAACCTACGTAATGGGCCTCTTCTAGGCCTGCTATAAGAGTTTTTCACAGTACCCTGTCTGATATTAGCTAGTTACGCTTTACCTTTTTCTCTCATTTTTTTTAATCTTTATGCCAGCCTGCCTGGTTTTGCCTCCTCCTCATCAACAGGCAACACAATGTGTCAGGACTGCAGCAAGGTGAATTTCATTCATGTGACATATGAGGTCAGCCGATGCCAAACCATCAGATAATGTGGCTAGATGTTACTTCCCAGTTTAGTATTTTACCTGCCATTTTCAAACAGGAGGATTCCTGAGAACAACAAAAAGTGTGCATGGTTTTAACTGAGTCTTGATTAAAAAGCCTCGAACTGAGCAAGCTGAATGTGGCCTAGCAAAAGATAGGATCAGCCACTGTTTTTCTCTGGTTGTTACTGTCGGATTACAAAGCTTTGCAGAGTCAATATAGGAAGTGAAAAGAAAAGAGGGAACACCAAAGTCCCATTAATGAATTCCTTAAAGTAATTGAAACAAGGAAATGATAGTGACAAGAATTCGTTTATATAGAGTTGTGCCTTCAAGACTCACAAGGCAAAAGGTGGTTTAACCAAAGCATATGTGAATGTAAAGTGTGTAAACATGTTTTAGCTCCAAAAATATTGCTCTAATAAATGTTGTGAACTGCAGCTTTTGAAGATCAAGATCACAGTGAACTAGAGGAGAGAATTCTTTGAAATGTCTTCAGGTTCTACTATCTAAAGCTGCTGTCTCAAAAAACTCATAGTTCCTCCCTTTCTCAGTAGTGTACAAATGATTATATGTAGATATAAAATATATATTTTAGGGAAAATACAATTGCTGTTGTTTGTGCAGTGAAACTACCTCTCAGTTTTGCCTTGGGATATGTTTAAAACTTTCTTTTCAAGATCTGTGAGCAGGACAATCGGTTTCAAGCAAGTTTTCAGTAAAATTAGAGTTATGTTAAAAAAAAAAAGCATGTTTCTGTCAACAGTTGCACAACTGCAAAAAATAGGTATGCCAATTCTTATTGCTGCCTAATGAAGAGAGCAGTTTGTGGCAGACAATACTACCCCTGTTGTTGAGGAGCTTGCCTTGAGTTATGATACCTAGAATACCATGCATTAGGAATTTTAGAGTTGATTGGCAGCACTTGTTTGTAATATCTAAAGTAATCATTGGCATCACTAAAGATTTACGGTTACCTTTAAGCATAATGGAAATACAGTTTTCATGCTTTTACATTTGGTATTTTTTATTTTTAACCGCTAGCCCCAAATCTGCCAAAACTAATTTCAGTTGTTTTGTCTAATACTGGGCGATAAGCCATAAAGACTTTTTTAAATCTTGGTTTTACCTTTTTATGATGGCATTTCAAAATATGTATTTTATTTGTAGCAGTTGACTACTTATGTCCATAAAATGTTTAACATCTCATGACATACTCTTACAGTCTCAGGATAATAAATCTGAGTAGCTTAGTAAACAGCAGCCAATATTTTGGTTTAGTGTTTAAAAAAAATCTACATACATCAATTTTTTTTAGTGCTGTAGAAATTTGACTGTCATCAGGATCAAGCTCTTATTTGGTCATTTCAAAGTGAGAACTTGATATTCTGAAGTGGATATACTGTGGAAATACTATCTGACTAAATCAGATAGCAATGGGAAAGCTCCTGTTCACTTTCTTAACATATGCTAAATATATGAAAGGAGTAGATTTTTATAAGATCATGGCCTATTCTAGATTACTTTAAGCTTGTTAAGTAAATTTAAAAAACTTCAAAGATTATGTCAGTTACATTGTTAGTTGATATGCTGTATACCTACATGGATCATTATGAAAGAGGTAATTTTCCTCCCAGGTAAGTTAAAAAATTAGGATTTGATTCTTTGTATTCAAATATTTGCAGATAATTATTTGCAGAAAATATTTGCAGAAAATTAGTGACTAACAGTGTG
Source organism: Bombycilla garrulus (assembly GCA_013400315.1). Lineage (NCBI taxonomy): Eukaryota > Metazoa > Chordata > Aves > Passeriformes > Bombycillidae > Bombycilla > Bombycilla garrulus. Next base: position 802,921 of record VXBU01011048.1, read on the forward strand.
TATCTCTCAGTCTTCCTTCCACTAATTCCAGTAGAACCCTGATCCCTTTGAAAAAACCAGAAATGATGTAGTGAAATCATAATGGGAGACAGGCAGAAAAACACTTAGTAAGTGTTAAAGGCTCTAGCCACTTTATCCAGGAATTACACTTAACAACTCTTCCAATGATTCCCTATTTTATGATAGAAAGATAAACGTCTTCAGTGCTCGACTGTTTGTCACATTCTCTTGTGACCTAGCTTTTGCTACTGTCCCCAGTATGCTGTAGCACAATGGAGCTCTGGTAGATGTGGCGTTTTCACTTCTCTTTCTAGCTGTGACTGTGACAAGACACTGTGCCGTAGTTTTCCTATTTAAACAATATGGTATAATGAATGTGACTGCTTTTTGAAGTGCTTTTCATATTTACAGATGAAAAACACTGTGTAAGACCTGTGTCTTTTGCTTTGCAACAGCTGAATTACAAAAAATTACACTTCTGTTGTGGTTTTATCCTGCTGTTGAAAAGTGCATGACAGTCATGCAATGCTTGTACAAATACCCAAAGTTCTGTAAGACTGAAAGTTTGGGACAATTTTCTCTTTATGAAGGAGCATTTAAAATATAATTAAGAGTGTTATGTTCTTGCTGGTCTACACTGAATAAGACAGCATACGGTTTCTGCAGGCTGCTTTAGTGCAAGTGTCTTGGTCTTGCACTAATTTTGTCAGGTCTTTTTCATGCTGGTGACCTGATGTGGTGCTTACTATGAAATGCTATCAAACATCTTTCCCAGAAAGCACTGAGAGAAAGAACTCTGGGCATCAACTGCTGGCCAAGAGGCAGTAGTGAGAGTAAAGGGAGTGTAATGCTTTTAGCCAATGCATCTTTGGACTTCAACAAGTTGCTAGTGGATATTCCCCTCCTCAACAGTCTGGGAGTCTCCTGATGTAAAATTGGACTTTGGCAGCTTTCCAGCCAATCCTGATCCTTTCTGCTGCCTCTTTTTGACTCAGCCAGGTGCTTCCCACTTGTGCATCCCACTCGTGCTTGAATGAAGAAACAGGGAACAGGAGGGTGACTTAGAGTGAAGAGTAAAGGGCTGAGGGGCTTTTGTGAAGTCCTCATTTCATATTGGAAAGGTCCTTGCCTACTGGGGACAATATGCAGATAGCTGACAGCTGTTTGGATAGTCCATAAATGGGCTATTCAGGGTTATGGAGTGTGAATAGGGAGAAAGATCATTATATGTGTGATAAATACAGGAAAAAGAAATGTTATGTGGTCAGAAAAGTGATGTGGGTATATTTGAGGGAGTCAGCAAAGGGGTGTTGCATGGGAATGGTGGCCCATATTAATTGCGAAGAAAGCTGGCTAATTTGAGGGATCAGTTCAAAATCTAAATGTTTAAAGGGTGCTTTAGTTTCAACTATAAAAGGATATTCTGATTTTCTCTTTCAGATATAAAGTAGGAAATTAAACAGAAACATGTATTAATAATTGTGAACAAAAAAAAGAAGGAATATAATTTGATTTACTTCTCCCATCTTCTTTATTCTTTGGGTGGACTAATCCAAGACTTGTGTTACCTGGTCTTGTCTGTTTTCAATTCAATTTCTTGAAGTTACACAGGGACACTTTAATGATCTAACATCTCCTAGGAAAGAGAGGTGCTTCTTGAGTTGGCATGAACTTCTCTGTGGACGGTGGGATGAACTGCAGAGTTTTAGGGTAATGCTAAGAATTTCACATTGTTTCACATAATATGCCCACTTACACCTCAAGTTTAAACAGCCTACAACCTATGCATATGTTGTATGGTGGCCATGAACTGCCAAGCAGACACTTCTCAGACCAAAAACCCTATGACTTTGTGCATATCTAGCCAAAACATTTGTAGACAATTTACTGGTATAGTTGATCTTAGCTGTCCTGACTTCTATGAACTTACATCCTACAATGCTTTAGGATGCAACCAACCTAGAAAAGGGAAAAGGGGCTCTTGCCATTTTCTCTCCCTTTTATTCCCCAAAAGTTGTCCATTTAGAAAGCAATAATGCTTTCAAAAGAACCAGTGCAAAACAATATGTGCAGCAAGAGAATAAAATGTCTACAAATGGACAGGACTATGGTGTTTTTCTAGAATGGGTACAAATAAACATAACCATAGAGCTGTGAAACTATCATGAGTTTGGCTCCTGGGTTCTGAATCCTTTTCAAAGCCCAACTGAAAAGATAAAATATTGCACTCTCCAATTCAACAGTGCTGTAACATCCTCTACTGCATCCCAAACAATCTCTGCAGCAAACTTCTTGCTGAGACTGAAAACTCTTTAAAACAAGGCCTGGGGATTCATGAGCTTTCTACTCAGTACCCTTTAGGCTCACTCCATGAAAAAGTATCTTGCCTAAAAGAGGCCAAATATCACACAACAGAGCTGGTGGGAAATTTAAACTGTTCTAAGCAAAGAAGTCAATAGAGCTGCTGTAGTGAAAGGTAATGTTCAGAGTGAGATCACCGAGTTATGATCTCATGCTGAACATCGGGACTGGTTTTTTTTCTTGTGGATTGTGAAATTAGCCTGAGGCCAGTCTGGTGAGAGTCTGAGAAAGATACAGAAGGATGTTTGGAGAGCCTGGACTATCAGGGCCCTTATTCCCCAAAAAGGGTAACGGAGGCTGAAAAAAGATGAGAGAAACGAGAGCTATATTTTTATTTCCAGAGCTCTTTCCATCCACCCCAAAAATACAAGATCTAGCCCTAGACAGAGAATGTGTATGCTGAAGCAGTGCATAAGCACAGGCTACAAAGTGATAAGAGGAGAAATTACTGAAGAGGAACAAAACACCTCGCAGGAATAATGGAATTCAGCAGCCAAACCCCAGTCGTTTAGACTGTAGGTGGAAGTACCTTTGCTTAGCACTTTTAAAACTCGACTCCAAAAAAGCATTTGAACGTATACTGCTGAGAAACATCTTGCATTCCTGGGCTTACACTAAAGTAGTGTTGCCTGAAGCTTTTCTCCTATTTTCATGTTTTCTTATTAATGATTAAAAACTGAAAAGCATCTTGAAATTAGAACTGTTTTCAGAAGGAAACCCTCCGAAATTTGGCTTCCTTCAGGTTTAAGTTTATGTTGTATTTGTTTCAACTTTTGTAATGACGTTTCATTTATCTGTCAGTGGAAAAATTATTGCAAAATTAATTTATACAGTCAAACGAGAAATGGGCTTGAGACACAAATTGAAGAACTAAGCTTAAGAGAAATATTTAATTACTGTTCCTTCAGGCACTGGGAGTGGATGCTGAAGGTCAGCCAGGCTTGGGCTCTGTCAAACTGACAAAGAATGCGACTTTGTATTGAGGAACTTACGTAAAAAACACCTCCCCTTCAGATACTCAGAGGCAGAGACTGTCACAATACAGACAGTGCTCTCCATTCACAACCTGTCAAGTTTCAGCAGTATCTGGGTAAGGTACAGGTCTGAAATCAACCCCTACCTATCTTAGTCTTCCCCAACATATCTGACATCTGCTCCAACATTTGCTCTATGAAACAATCAATCCATAACCCCAAAAATTGTTTGAGCATTCAAAATACAAACGTTGATTTTTAAGGTCATGGATCCAATGAAAATTTAATATAATATGGAGTTGATTACAGATTTACACAGAGGTTTGAGTGCAAAAATGGGTGAAAAACATTGCTTTCTCACCTGCTTTTCACTTACAACATTTATGGCAATTCAATGCCACGATTCAAAACCCAAGCTTGGGCCCTCAGAGGGGCAGAATGACCGCAAGAAAATATTGACTGAGTGCCTGCTGTCTTCAACTGCTGAATTTCACACACAGCTTTCCTCAAAAGTATTAGGAAGAAGGAGATAGTATTTTGAATTTAAAATGAAATCTTACTCTTGAACATTATAATACTGTAACTGTGGGGTTCCATGTTCATCCCAATGCCCTCCAGATCAAATGAACTCCATTTTCATGGTAGAAAAATGCCTTTTTTCTTTTTTCCTCTTTTTTTTTTTTTTTTTTTTTTTTTTTTCCTCCCTCATTGCCAGAATTAGAAATTTAGCCTTGGATCTTAGATCCAAGTCAGATTCTTTCTGGCTCATTTATTGGCAGTCACAAGGATTATATGATAACAGTAATGTTGCAATTACAATGGTAAAGCTATGCAATTACAATAATAAATAGAAGATGGATTGACCAGAAAAAAAGTCCAGTTTTCTTGCCTGTAGCTAGGCTGGCTTTATGAAGAAAAATATCGCAAACTTCTATTATGGATTGAAGTCAATGGCATTTTTTTTGTCAGCAGAGAATCAAATGCAATTCAGACACACAGGGACATAAATCTGTTCAGTAAGTCAGTCACTTTTCAGAACACTGCTGCTTAGTTTTGTTAGTATTTTTCTCCTTTTGGGTATTTTTTTCTGTCTGGCACAACATAGGGTTAGTAATTCAGGCATGTTTGGAAGGTTTTTAAAGAAATGAAGCAACAGGACAAAGGTCTCTTTTTCTCCCTCTTAATTACACTTCCCAGGAATGGGCTTGTGTACCCATTTTAAAGATGCCATAGGCATGACATGCCTTTTTCGGGATTTTCATATGCAGTTCAGAAGTTACCTGCTTGAGAAATGAGAGCAGGAGCTTTCCATGGCTGCACGTTGGAATCCTCCTAGCTGCAAAAGCAGTGAAAACTGACCTTTGCTCTCCGAACAAGGAGTCTTCTGGCATGGAGCTTAGTTTTCCTACTGCTCTTCACAACTGTAAATAATGTTAGTATACCCTGAATTCAGAGCATGCAGCACTTTACATTACTATTGTGTATCTTAAAATAAACAACATTGCAAGCTGTTTATTTTGGTGTTACTATGTATGCATTTTTTAAACAGTGGTTACTTAAACAAACGTCTCTGTTCCCACAGCACTTAAAAGCTGCTGTTTGCTCACTGTGGTTTTTGGGTTTTGTCACTTTTGTTTTGATTGTTTCTGAAAATCACACTGGAGGATACAGAAGACAGGAGTAAGTTGTACTTGTTCCAAACAAATGCTTCATGTCACAGCTTTTTCTTTGTGCCAGTTTCCCATGTTCCTAGCAGAAATAATTTTGGTTTAGCTCAAATGTAGAGATCACCAGTATTCCTGATTGCTTGCAACCGTCCTCAAATGCATTTCTGCAGGCCAGTCAGGCCATGCAGTTGTTGTCACATATTGACCCTGAGATAGCAAAATAGTTTTAATAACATTAGTACTGATTATTAATTCATTGCTCAGCAAAACAAAAGGTGCAGGGGATGAGAATTTAGGGAATTGAGGGTTTCCACATCTCTCATACTCTCTCATCAGTCTTCATTACAAAAAACCCTAGAAACCTCAAGTGCAGAGCAAACTCCTGTGGTTGGAAATGCTGATAGGAGGTTGATGAAAAAGCCATTATCAGACATCCACCTTTCAAAGCCACATTGCCACATCTTTGTGGCCCTCTACCTACACAGAGAACTCAGAGGTCACTTGCTGGTCTGACACTGTTCTGCTAGAGGGCTGGGTGATCTACACTGTTTTTTTACTGTAGCAGTGAGCTTTTGGTGATGGCTCTACTTCTTGCTATGCCATGTATACTGTTCTCGTGGTGTATTTGGCTAAATCTTAGTAAAAGGTTAAGGAAAAAGTTTATTTCTCCCTTCACTCAATCTCCCTACCTTTGTGAAAGGTGTCTATGGTACCTCATGATTGTGGCAGTTATTCTATAGTTGCTCTGTTCTTTGTCAAATTTTCCTAGGTAATCTTCAATTAGTCCTTTTTGCTGAGAAAGAAAAATAATTATCTGAGTCTGTAGAATTGTGTCTCAAGGGACTAAGAAATCAGAGGCTTCCTCTGTATGAGGATTGCACTATTATAAGGAAAACTGAGGATAGCATAGCAAGGCCACCATCAGAATTTTGTATCAGAGGCAAACACTGGTAGGTTGAGGGATACGTGTTGTTAAAAATGGGTGGCCATCTACCAGCTTCTGCCCTCATTTTGGAGTGAAAGTGTGCCTGGGCAGTCATGAAGGTGCTGAGGTGATTCCGGTGTGGAAAAGGTCTAACAGGAGAGCTCCAACAAACATGGGAGGCAGCACTAAACAGGATCAGGTACTGGACTAGCTCTGTCCAGCCTTGAGATCAGAACAGCAGAAGGGTTTGCTTTCCTTGTGCTGGGATACAGCTGAGAACTGAGCCCCAATTACTCGTTTGTAGATCTTGTAAAGGTTCACTGTCTTTTTGCAGTCTCTTCACTCAAGTGCTAATTGCCCCCTGATTTTAATCAAGCAAGATTCTTAGATAAGGAAAATTAGTATTTGAGAAAACTTGTGAATGCAGTTCTTTTGCAACTTTTGTAGACTATAAACCAGTTTGTCCTCCTTAATTCAAAGATAAACAGGTTGAAGGGTGTGTTGCAGTCCTTGGCACAAATATAACATATTTCAGTGCTTTGTTGAGCAAGCTGTGTGTTTTTGAGAAAGAAATAAGAAGTTACTTGCATTTTTAATGTAGTTAAGATTTATTATTTTTTATTTATAGCTCAGCAGGTGTTGATTTTCAGCGTTGTGTAAATGTTCATTTGCTTCTGGACTTCAATGCACTGGATAACTCCTGCTCTCTCAGTAGACAATTAAGGATGAGGGGAGCATTTGATAGAAAAGTGGCCAACAGCACAGCAGTCCAACAGAAGTTGGACTATGTCATTCTATCTACTGGAGTGGGACAGTACATAATACCAGTGTACCACAGCTTTCCTTTTCACTCCCAAACTTCTCATCTAATTTACAGAGCTATTATTTGTTTGCTTGTTTTTTTCTTTTCACCAGCTGATAATTTTTCTCCTAATCAACCACGAGTTTTCCACAACTTTTCTTCTGCTTCACTCACTGAGAGATGGATTAAATCTGTTTCGATATTAATACATACATTTAAAATAGTTTTGCAGGCTTTTTTCAGTCTAAATACTATGCCAACAGTCTAATTTGTGACTGAAATTACTAACATCATTTATATCTGTAGGTGAACATTCCACCTCTTCTATCTGAGAGACAGAAGATGGCAGAATGATTAACATTTTTTAAATGCTGTTAACAGAAATGAAACTACTTAGTGGCAGCAAAATTTTGTGAGAAGAAGCAGGCAGCATTACATATTTTAAGAGTATTCTAAGTGGCTTTTTCTTAGTTTTCATTAAATAAAATCTGCTCTGTTGGCCAGACGAATGTTCCACTGAGCCAGATAAGGGTCAGCAGTGAGTGGTGATGAGGCCAAGAAATGATGCAAGTGTAGGAAGATCCCAGAAGTCCCAGTAAGTTCTCCAAGCTTCTGGTGGGCAGAAGTTGAAAGACTTTCAGAGCTGGAAGTTTTCATCCAGATCATAATGCTTAAGAGCCATTGATGCATTTACATTTTGGTTTTGGGCCTGCTATGGACCAAACCATATATTCATGAGCTTCAGCTAGAAGAGCTTAATTTTGGATTATTTGAATTATTGAGGATATTTGTTAGACTATTTTCTGATGTGGAATGGGAATGGGAAATTTGAATAAGCTTCACATTTCATGATGCGTGGACCTAACTTTCTAAACTGTATTAAAAAGAAAAAAAAAAAGAAAGAAGGAGAGTGAAGATAGCAGTTTACACCTGATTTTAAATTAAACCTGCTTCCTTTCATGTAGCAACAGAAAAAACTTAGCAGCCCTGCAGTTTTCTAACAAATTTTCATGAAGTTTCTTCTTCATTTGAAGGGAGCCCTGTTTAAAATTTTAACCATTGCATGTCTTTTCAGTGTCCTATTCTCCATAGCTCTGATCCTGTTCTTCACATGATTGATTCTGGCAAAATAAAACACTGATCAGCCCATACATTTGGTAGAGTGCTTTTAAATAAATATCCCTGCTGTGTCCTGGTAGAAAGCATTCACACAGTTTTGACATAACCTAATCATGTGCAAAGCTGAACCTTTAGTAGCTAGTTCTTGCAGACATTTTTTTTTTTCCTTTTTCCCCTCCCTTCTTCTTCACATGGCCCCTTCAGAGCTGCTGGAGGGCGTTGTTGAGAAGTTGCTACCGTTGATACAGTTGCTATTAATCACAGTCTGCCGTGTTGTGACGCAGGTTCTAATAACATCCCATTGAGCTGCCCTTGTATGCTGGAGGCTTACCAACAACACTGGGCCTTTGATATTCATCTCACACCAGGATAAAGAAAATGTAGAGTTAAAAAAAAAAAAAAAAAAAAAAAAAAAAAAAAAAAAAAAAAAAAAAAAACCCAACTGCAAATAGGCAAAGAACAAAAAGGAGGAAAACATAGCAAAATCAAAAACAGACACGCTTTCTGTGTGCTGCTTCGTTTACCATGGGAGCAGCAAAGCTATAAATCTCTGCTGTGTTGTTTGAAAATTGAACATGAGGCTGCTAAATTTATCATTCATTCTTTGTTGTTTCTGGGTAGTAGCTGCCTGACTTGGCTGACTTTGGTTTCTGTCCCCTCCTCAATAACAATTTTTGTTGTCATCGTTGTTTCAATACATTACACACGCAAATCAAAATTTTACCGGATCAAAGAATATTGGAGGATTTAGTAAAGTGCTCATAAAGGGGAGGAGGAACAAATTTGCTGCATGTTACACATCATGCTTCCTTGGCAACTGACTCCCTCACATTCATAATTACAGGAACATAATTTTTAAAAAGAAGCATGGGCGGGGGGAGGGAGAGGGAGCACTTCCTTTGGTTAAAGACATTCACAACTTTTAAAAAATGTGAGTCTTTGAAAATTAGAAAAAAAAAGTTCACCCATATGCTCTGTAAAGATTAAACCTGGAGCCTGATAGAACTGCACAATCACCTTCTTTTGTTAGCACTTCTTGTCCATGTTGAACTGCAAGGAAAAAAAGGTGGAAAGCAAGCCTGCTACAGATGTGACTGGCTATGAATATTCATGAATAACATTGCTCCTCCTTTTCTACTGGCATCCAAGCCTTTCTGATCTCCCTCTCATTTTTCCTCTTCTCCTTTCCATTCCCTTTCCTTTCTCAAGACTGAACAAGACTGCAGTCTTATTTCGGTAACAGCCTGGTGCGATACAGTTATCAGTGGCCTCCGAAGCCTTTTCTTTCTATTAAGGAAAAAAAAAAAGGAAAAAAAAGAAGGGAAAAAAAAAACACAAAGGAAAAAAAGAAAAAAATTGTAATTATCCACAGTTTTATGAATCCACCTCCCCTTAATGTTCATTATTTAAACCAGCAGCAATTACAAGTTCAAAGGGGTTTAGAGGGCCAGCAACCCGCATAATCACTGCCAAATTAAGCGGGACTCATTCGTCACAGAAGAGTACACTCTGAGCAGTGAATCATGCATGCAGTGACAGGCACTGATTTACATAAAGACGAAATCTGTGCCCTCTAGGGCTGAGTGTTACTTTATCTCAGTGGCCCTGTGATATATGCATTTTCTTTTGGTGTTAGGAAGGTTCAGAGACTGATGCTGTTTAATACATTATATTTTGTTCTCACAAGCATCACTAATACTGCCTAAAAAATACTAATAAAATACTGCCTACACTAATTCATATATATGTGCATTTAACTAACAATAATCAAAACTTCAAGGCTCTTGGGTTTTTAAAAGCAAAGTTTTGTCCAGAAAAAAACCCCTTTGTAATCTGTTACAATACTTATGAACCTCTTGGAATCAGTTTTTTTCCATTACCAATTTGCAGGTCAAACACTCATTCTTTAAAAAGACTACTGTTAATCTTTTCTGCCCCCAGTCCCTCCCCTGCCCCCCACAGATATTTAACATAATATTTTTCGAGTCATTATAAGTACTTGTACATATAAGTACATGTAGAGTGTCAGAGGCTGAGGCTGAATGTATTACATTATCCCTAGTTTGCTGACTATCCAAGATGTTTTAGGTCAGCGTGGTTCCTCCTAACAGAGACACGCTCTAGGGTCTGGAAAAGCTATGTCCATGAAGGGCATCTGTACATCTGACAGTGGAATCTTTTCTGTTTGTTAGAAAGGCATGCCTTACTTTTATCAAGCTGCTCTGCATCTGATACTGAACTGTTTAAAGATGCTTTTATATTCTGTTTGAAGACCAAGTTCTACTCAGTCCATTTACCTACACCCACTGGGGTGGTTACTCACATGGGCAAGGTGAATAAGTCTTGACCCTTCAGGTAGCAGATGCATCCACGCAGGCAGTAGCTATAGTCTGATACTACAATGAAAGCAGAAAAGTAGTTTTTGTGTAATCATTACTCACTTTTAGCTATGTTAGCTGCAACTCTTTTCTCCACCACAACAGGACTGTCGTACAAACAGTATATACAGTAGTTTGGAAATGGTATAAAAAAATAATTTAACTCTCCTCCCTTAGGGGTGCTTCCTCGAACTTTATTTAGAGATGCACTAGCTACAGTTGTGAGAGGCTTCCTTAACATATAAAGGCACTTTACATAAAAGAGTTTGATTCCCAGCTGTCACTGACACACAACAGAGTGACCCCAAAATATTTGTCTATGACACCTTGACACAGATGCTGTTTCTACAGCAGCTCTGGTGCAGGTAGGAGGTAGTTGGTGGTGTCAGAAAGCAACAGCTGTCTGGTCAGCCCTTCTTTTGCTTTGACATGCTACTGCACTCGGGACTGTGCTCTAGATCTAGCATTGCTGGCTCTTCTCCAGTTGTGTGAATCTGTCTGGGTTTGGTCCTCTTAGGCCATTTTAGTGGTGAAGAAGAGCAGTAGTGTTCTGTCTGTGAATGCACAAGTTCATTTTTTGCACAATGTCATTGCATATGAAAGAGATCCATATTGCAAGTACAAATCACACAGGAAGGTGTCATTTGCATATATCATTGCACCTACTCTGCAAGTGAATGTGCATCTACAATGTCCACCTCAACACTATAAGAACTAGTAAAAATTTGAATAATTTAGGTAAACTTAACACAAAGCCTAGTCACACCTAGCATCTTTTTAACTGGATTGCCTACGGTATATTTATTGAGGACACTGAAGTTCTTATGGGCATAATTTAGGTAGTAGTGCATATTACTAGGAAACAGCTTTATAACTGGCAAATAGAAAATGTACACTGAATCTCATATGGATGTAATTTATGCTACTGTAAAATCAGATTAAATGGAAGGTTAGTGAAAGGAAGATTATAATGTGGACTAAGAGTTTTTTGTGATAGTCTATAAATGAAAGTGGAGCAAAGCTCATGTGATGACAGCAGAATTGTGTGAATTGACTGGTTTAGGTTTATTCTATTATGCATTATGGAGTTCATGAGTCACTGAAGTCTATACTAAGATCAATATTTGCAATATTATGCATCAAATAACTAATTTCTACCTTTTTGTTTTATTAAATGCCTAAAAGATGTTAAATTACTATTTAAATGTTGGAAAATTCTTTAATGCTACATTGTATTTTCAAAGAACATCGAAAGTAATGTATTAATCAATGATAGAGAGATGTGAATATGAAAACCTTTTTGCCATATAGTACTCTTTTTTGCTTTATTGAATCAGGACATTTTTAATGTGAAGGACTTGGCCTCTAGGAGTCATAGTGGCATGTCACTTTTTTTGGATACTTCTGGCTTCCATGAACTGACTTTAAATTTCCATATGTTTATTGTGGTCTTCTACAGAAAAGTGAATTGTTGAAATATTTTAAATCATGTGCCCATGAAAGAGTTGTCTGAAAGGAGTTGCAAAGCCTTTGCCCATGTAATTTCTCACTTTGAGCTCACTCATCTTCAACATCACTTTAAGTTAAGAAGTCAAAATTTGTTGACGAACTGCTGCAACAGGATTCATATTTTGTCATACTGCCAAAGATTTTTGCCCTTAAAGTACAGGAGAGTAAAGTAAGCCTGATTTTGGCTGGATTTATAAAATAGCACATGGGCATGCCTGGAATTGAGAATGGAGTTGTCTCATCCACATCTATCTCATTTTAAACATCAAAGACTACCCTTTAGAACAGGTGGGACTTAGGAAGATAGTGGAATTGCAGGATTCTGGGTCCCTGCTGTTTTAGCAGTGGCCAATGCTCTTGGCCCTGGGAAAAAGGAAAACAATGAAAAGATAGTGACATTTTGATTTGAGATGTAATTTATGTAACTATATCCAAAACTGTGCATCAGTATCACCTCAAACCCTGAAATCTGAGATTCATAGCAGTCTCAGGGACGTATGTTGGTCTTTTAAAATTTTTGATTTTCTTTAAATTTGGGTGTCCTTGCTTTCAGCCCTTCTAACTGTGCTGTGGCCAATATGGTGTGTATATTTAAAAGCTTAGCACAGTAAATATCAAATTTTCTTTTACTCTTGATCTTGTGCCTAAGCTTTTGTTTGATTTCTCTGTTTTAACTATGGATATAGACTGCTGGGAAAGGTTTGGAGGATATAGTTGCTTCAATTATCAAATTCTCTTTCTTCTTGGTCTAGCCTGTATGAAATCTTGATGCAGTGTAGAACTAAAGTACCCATCAATGTTCCTTTTATTGGACATGCTTCATATATTGTAGTAAAGTTATATGCATCCACGTAGGTTGTTAGGAAAAACTTAACATTCCACTGATGTGCAGTGGGGGACAGTTAATCGTGTAGATGCTCCTACATCTACAGCAATGACTGGAACACACTGTAGTGGTCATATTAATCCATCTTGAATAAAAATTAAAGACAGGTTCTCAGCCAATAGCTGAAAACTACATAAAATCCTAGTGTTAATAAATATGTGCAGACAAATGAGATATTTTTCTTTATAATTTATAAATCTTGGTACTGTAGATATAAAGACAGACATCTAGAAAAGATTAAAAATTAAACTGACATATGTTTTACCATAACTGATAAGTACATGTTGTGTTTTTCTATGCAAAAGTATCTTGTTGTGCAGTCCAGAAGCATTCCCTGGAGGGAACATTACTGAGCCTCTTTTCTTCTCAAGGGAATGGGGCTTTTTTCACCTCCCCTGCACTGCCACCATCTTGTGTTGCATTAGCCAGAGGATTTTCCTGACCCTGCAAACATCAGTTCTCCTTTGAGTAGTTTTTCCCAATACCATCTCTCAGTCCAGCAAAACATCCATGTCCTCTGTCCCTGTGCCCTGGCCACAGGAAGATTTGAGTGGCAAGCCTTCACTTGGTGCTAATGACATAGCTCCGATGAAATCCAGCTTTTGCTGGCAAGCCTAAAGTGCAGACTTAAGAGCTGTGACTTTTGCTCCTGGTGTGTTTGGCCTAGGCCCCTACTTTTGCTCAGAAATTAATGATCTGCATTTTCCGAATGCCACAAAAGGCACCTTTAAATTGTTGATTTCCACCTTTACTGAATTTAGCTTTGAAGGAATCAGTGCCTGCAGTGGCTGGATAACAATACTGTTTTCCTTAGTTGTGTGTGTAAATTCACAGATGCCCCTACAAAATTGTTTGATGCATCTTTAGAATCTGTTTCAAACTCAGTCTCTAAAGAAAGTAGGAAAGTGGGTCCTGTGTAAGCACAAGACAATGGTCACTGTACAGTGAACAACTAACACTAGGATTAAGGAAGACCCCAAACTTGGGCATGCACATATCAAGCTACCTCCTGACCACCAATATGCTCATAGATTTCTAGATGTACTTCTGAAGAGTCTGCTGTCAGCCAGTAGATTTACAGCCACTCTGAGAGTCCTCCAGTTCATACTGTTCTGACTGAGGCTCTTGCAGCCCCTGGCAGTTCCTGGAATCAGGCAATGACAAAAGTCACCTCATCTTCACCATGCTTATGCACTGAGAACAATTTTTTAGACCCAGTTTTTCCTGAAATGGAAATCCTTTGATTTCTTCTGACACTTATTGATGCTTAGGTGACTTCTCCAGAAACAAGCCATGCAGAAGAATTCAGGGCTTTTTTTTTTTTTTTTTNAGCTTTAAAAAAACAATCCATGTCACCTAAAAGAGACAGATGTTAATTCTTGTCGTGGTATTTTGCAGTAAAGGTTTTTTATGTTAACTGTCCACACCTTCAGGGTTTTTTATTGTTTTTTTTAGTCAGTATCTATAATATCTGTACCAAAAAAAAACCCAAAAAGAGTTGTTACAGTTTTCCAGCAAATGACAGACTTCATCTTTTAACTGTTAGAAACTTCAAGAAATATTTAAAATTACTTTTGACAGTGCGTTAGCATGAGTGAAAGTCCTTATCTAAAGATCCCACCTGACTTTCTGAAGCACTTAAAATATTACCAGAATTTTTTTTCTGCGGCTTATTGTAGAAATAAGTGGATATGTGAATAAACTTTCTGGTGGAAAGGAATGCTACACAAAGGGGTTTAAAGATGATAATTAAGTTTTGTTTTGCTTTTGGTTATGTTTCTAAAACCAAAGTTCAATATTAATATGCCAAAAGCAGTGATCATTTCTATATTTAAGAAACCCTTTCTTTCCTGTTTATTGACAGTAAACCAGCTGGATTTTTAATTGTTTGAATGAATGTCAGAGAAAGGAGGTCCAGCAAGGGTATGGCTTCACTGTGATAGATGACTTCAGTACCATTTTACCTTCTAACCTCATGACCTTACCTCCAGTTGCAAACACCATTTCTGCTACTGTACTTGAGCTAGGTTTGTGTCCCATCTCAGAAACACCATGGCTGGTGTCATGACCCTTTGGTTAGGCAGCACTGTCCTACATCATTGTGCATGATGAGCTTGGGGATGAACCCAGACTGATTTGTTCTGTGAAGGTTTAGAGTAGAGAAGCATCCGCTTTGTTTACCCATGTTATGCAAAACATAATTTTCCAGGCAGATGCAAATAACATTGAGAATAAAATAATTAATGAAATAGATTTTTTTTTTTTTATTGAGGCTACCATTCTTTTTTAGTGTTCCTTCAATAGACTATTCTGAAACTAGCTGCACAAATGATAGTTAGATGTATTTATCTGTGTACGTAGCTTAAATAACCCAAGCCCCTAAATACAGTGTATTGATAGCAGATGTTAGCAGTTTGCCTATGTAGCTTGCTTAAATTATGTTAGGTCATAGAATCATTGATGTTCATTGTGTGATGAGAAGTACTTCAAGACTGAGGTCTCCAGGTGTAGGATATGACCAGGTGGGACTGATCCAAGAGCTTCAGAGACAAGATCTGAAGCATAAGGTGTTGCCATACTGATGAAATATCTGGGACACATATCAAAACCCCCAACTGCTCAATTAACATAACAGCATTTTACATGCTTCATTGGTTCAGGGTTTTTCCTATATGGAAACATTAGCTTCCTCTTTTTAGCCTATGTTAGAAGACAACAAACTGGAGTATCTAAGCAGCTACTACAGTACCATAAATGAAAAGCACCAAGATTAGTGTCTGTGCCATAGGGAAAAAACCCCAAACCAGCAGGGTAGCACTTACATAGAATTTAGTGTAGTCAGATCATTTGGTTTCACCAGAATGGCTTTGGTTTACTCTCCTCAGAGCAGTTTGAATGTTGTTTAGCCCTTCAGGAGTTTCTACTCACTTCCTAATCGGAAGGAACCAAGTCAAACCTATGGAAACTATGTATGCAATTGGCAAGGATTTCAAAACTGATGTGTCCTTTGGTGCACAGACTAAGCTTGGCCTATATATATATATAGACACACATATGTGATTCATTACTGGTAATGGGGAGTTTTCTAATATGACTTCTCATGCATGTCTCATACAAATAAAATACATTCTGCAATCTTTTGACATGATTTATATACTTGGAACTTAATCCAAGTCTCAAAAAAAGCTAATGGAGAGTCATCTTTGAGGACTAAAGCCAACAAAGATAGTCAGCAACTTTCAGTATGGAAAGGGTAGGCTTGGATTTTGGCAAGAGTTTTTTGGTTTAACAGATAAATATTTTAATTAACTTGCCCTTGAAGATGTCAGAGATGCCTAAAGACTGACATCTCTCTGCTTAAACATCAACAAGAGTCATTCAAATGAAAGAGGGAACTAAGTCTTTCCACAGGGTCTAGCATCAAACCTGTCTTGCAAGTTACTCTGCTGGAATGCTCTTCAGTGCCTTCGGCTGAGACAGACAGCAAATGTGTCAGCAGGGTTGTGGGCAGGGTATGCAAGGCAAACATTTGTGCACAGAGCCCCAGATTTTAAAAGAGCTCAGTGAAAGTGGTAAGCACTGTTGAAAAGTCATCTGTTGACATCGTGGTTGGTTCTAAACCTGGCCATGGGAACGGATTTGAAGCTATTTTCACACAGGTCACTCAGTGCAGCCACGGAGTGAAAGATTCACTGATTTGGTTCAGCTTCAAGTCAGTGTCAGAGCAGAAATACAAGGAGCTGAAAACATGCACATGCAGTGCAGCATGACTTTGGAAGTCTTTTGACAAATTTATAAGAAGGCCTCATCTTCAAATATTTACATGGAAAGTGATTAGGGAAATTCTTTTCAATGAATCTGTGGATCAGCACTATATCATCATGTAGTGTGTTAGATTTCTACAAAGGCTGTTTTTATTATATATGTATTTAACAGACATACTGCTATTTTGAGGTGAGACTTTTTTTTGATGAGCAATAAAGATAAATGTTCCTCTGGATGAAGAAAGGGATGGAAAGCTGTAGAGTAGTCAGTGTGATAAGTATTAGAGGTAAGACTTAGGAATGTAACACTGGAATTATTTAGATAACTTGTCTTGAAGTTCCTAAGCCATCAAAAAAGATAAAAAATATCAAGTGAAATATTTATACTTCAGTTGCATACCATGCACTGTCAGAAGATAGGTCATCCTTTTTTTTTTTTTTTTTTTAATTTTTGTTAAGCAAACAGATATTTCAGATACTGGATCCCTAAAGGCAGTTGCCAAAATTAAGGAACTACTAAAACTGAACATTTAGGAAGTTTGGAGTATGGCAGCATTATGAAGTTTAGAATGCAATCTTTTGTGAAAGAAATACTGCAAGTGGGGTTTTCAGAAATTGCTGAGATGAGCAAAGTTCTGTCATTAACCAGCTATATAGCATAGTTTTGCATATTCAAAAACTAAATACAACTTCAGATTTGCCTGGTGTAATGTTATGACCTCATATACAGACAATAGCTAGGCTCAAAATATGCTTTATAGGTTGCTAAGTGAAGGACTTTGAAGGTAGAGAATACCAGATACTTTGTTCATTTTCCGATCCACTCTCTATCAGCTTTGTGATGAATGAAGCTTGTATCCTTTCACTGCAAGGAGAGACAATTTTATGTATTCGTATTCATACAAATAAAGGCTGCATCATGTTTTGTATATACAATGGGTATTTTCCAATGGGTATTTTCCAGGGGCAAAGAAGTGACATTTTCCCTGTCCAGAAATGTGATTGCTGCTGAGTTTTAGGTCTACCACAACAAAAATAACACATTTAAAACACCCCAACCATGAAGTTTTGAATCTTGTTAGCTTCCCTAACTGCAGGAACTATCTACATGCGCTGGCAAGGTACAGTACAGTACAGTGCAGGAATCTTCACTCACCACTTCAATGCAGATAATTCTGTGATACCTTCCACTCTTAACAAACCCTAAAAGTACAAAACAACGTAGCACAGAAGCAAGGGTAAACACAACTCCCTTAACATTTGTACTTTATAATTTTCAGTGGTTTTTGGACTTTACCAAGGAATAGTAGTCATAATAGAATTTTGGCCCTTAGCACATTTTCAGTCAGATAAAGTGGGAAGAACATTTTTTAAATTGTGTTGGAAAAAAAATTGCAAAATGTCCCACCTGATTTCCTCAAGTCTCAATCCACATCTCTCACTATATCCATATTATATAGCAGTGCCTAGTAACTAAGAACATCAGATTACTGATTTGATAACAACAAAGATGTTGTTGTTAAATATTTGTCTTTACACAGATTTGTGCAGCACTGAACGTAATGATGAATCTTTGTTGGTAATCTTGAACTACAATTAAGAATAATGAGGGATCAAAGATGAGCTCAGGTGCCTGATCTTAAACAGCACTGAGAGAAATTGTCATGCTGATTTTCCACCAGCACATTAGAAAAGAGAAAAATATTAACATTTTTTCCAGGCTGGCATGTCATGAATTGAGAAAACTGGACAATAGACTACATTTACTCTTCCCTTTCTCATTGTCCTTCTTACCCCAAAATAAACTGTTTTTCTTATTTTCTCTCTCTTCTGTTTGTTTTGTGGAACTCAGAACTATCTGTCCAGCAGTTGTTGGAGGTCCAGGTGGAACTTTTTCACCCACCAGGATTTCTGAAGACTCTTCTGTCTGGCAAATTAATATTTCCCTTGCACCTGTATCCATCAAAATACTGTTTCTAGCTTCAGAAAGGGTCACTTCTCAAAAGAATCAATAATTTCAGAAATGCTAAATTTCCACCTCCTACTTTCATGCAGTTGATGAGAATTCTAATGCCATATTGGTTTCTTTAATATAAACCAATGTAAATGAGATAAGATTTTGGGTATTATTCACCAATGGTGTTGGGTAAACCCAAGTGACCAATGGAAATAAATCATACTATAAGAGATCATGTAGGAATTGTGAATTAAGGTCTCAGGATAAGAGATCAATAGAAAGTCTCATCAGACTGTCAGTATAGAGGCCTGTTGACTACACAGCTTTCTTTCCCACACCCATCTGGAAATTCACAGGCTCCATTAACTTCCAAGGGTAGATTATCAAAACAGGTGCATTGCACTGTCAAGAAAGAAATACCCTGAACAGAAACTGGAAAATACTGTGGGCATTCTGTGTGAATTCCCTTGTCCTCCAAATTACAGATATAACAAATAATACATTGGGTCATGCTCTAATCTGGGGTGGTTCGTTGGAGCAAAATCTATGCAAAACAAACTTAATTGTAATTATGAAAGCCAGAAAATCTGAAATAAACTGGAAGTATTATTAACAGTATAGCAACTGTGATAGCAACAGACAAAAGCAATTTAAACAATTCCTTCAGCTCAAAAAAGGCTTTAATGTTAACAGAGCACAAATTTCTGAACTTTACTTCCCTGAAAAGTCTTGGTTTGGAAATTACTGGGGAGCTGAAGATAACGTGTATAGAACAGTACCTCAGATGAATAAATAAATTACTTAAGCAAATGTATGTTATCATTTTTATAATCTCTATAGTTGTTGTTGTTACACTTGTCTTTTTATATTTCATTGAATGAAAGTAGCTGATTTTGCTGCCTTTGTTTTTTACACAGCAAATTTAAATGTAGAAAAGTCTGTCTGCAGTTGTATGTCAGAATCCACAGCACTTGTAGAGAGTCCCATTGAAATCCAAATATGGATATGGGAGATCAAGTTGAAATCTGTTGGAGGGGGAGCAATATGACTTCATTGCCCTCTATCGCCATTCTTTTTTTTTGGCTGCCTTGCAGTGAATAATCAACTGAACTTGGATGGCAAAGAGAAGTTGCTATATAGGCTGCTGAGCTCTACAGCTAGCAGACCTGCCAAGTCTTAAACACTGAGAAAGAGACATTTGTCTGACTTCTTTCACACTGTCCCATATATTTTCAGAAAACAAGTCATGCACTTGCAGCTTTACTTTTGGGCCACACAATTTCTGTTCTGCTTCATGATCCCTTGTGCCAGACAGACCTATAGACAGATAGCTGTAGCCTGGGCCATGGGAAATCATGGAGTGGGGGAGATGCTGCTGCACCAGGCTGCTCTTTAGAGGTGTAAATCTAGCAATCAAAAGGACCCTGACAGAGCCATATCTGGTGCATGGACTCTCTGCTGTTATGTGAGGGGCTACATGCCACCCACACAACTCTTCCCTTTTTCTTGTTCTGCAGTGACCTGACATTTCAGGGTCACATGCACAGAGGCCTTGGGAAGTTGAAAGGTCTGCAATGCCACTATATAGCTGGGAAGAATATGATTTTCATATAAATATTAAGGCCACGGGTTAGGATTAACTCCTGTGCCTTCATAAAGCACTAAACCTGAGCTCAAGTAAGTGAAAATAGATTGCAGGCAAGCTTCTGCAGCAAGAAGCCTGTCCTGAGAGTTAGCATTGAGACTTCATTTAATTTTCTCATAATCAGAGTAATAGTCTCTTGCCATGGTCTAGAAGGGAAATAGTCTTCCTAGGTTAAGTTTCTGGGAGCCTTTATGGATCACAACCCTCTGTCATTTTCTCAGCACGTGCCATAAGCAGTTGACATAGCACTGAAAACAGTAGAAATAAATTATTGAGCAGCTAATATGGTCATCTCATTTTTTTTTCTTTTTAATCTGTTTTTATGTCCTTTTTTTGTGGTGTCAAATAAGTTTTCTGAACTTAAAATGAATGCCAGCAAGGACAAAATGCATACCTGTGAATAGTTACCACTAGTGGTACATCTGTTCAAAAACCCATAGAAATAACTTTGCGCCTAACCAACACCAAGTATTAGAACTGTAAAGAGCAAGGCTGCAATTTTTTTTTTCTTCTCATGTAGGATACCGAGTCTAGTCAATAGAGATCCTTTACTGAGCTTTCCATACCTTCCTTTAGACACCACATTGGAGACAATATTGCCAGGGCCCATTCTCTCATATGAGAGCATGAGAGATGGTGAAACAGCACAGTAGCAAATATCTTTTGAGCTATATTTCTGGATTACATTTTGAGCTATGTTTGCTGGATTACATTTTGATCTATGATTCCAGTACATAATGGAGAAAATCCAATGAAAT
Organism: Bombycilla garrulus; assembly: GCA_013400315.1. Lineage (NCBI taxonomy): Eukaryota > Metazoa > Chordata > Aves > Passeriformes > Bombycillidae > Bombycilla > Bombycilla garrulus. Next base: position 823,666 of record VXBU01011048.1, read on the forward strand.
GCCATGAAAATGATTGAGGGACTGGAGCATCTTGCTCTATTCAAAGAAAGGCAAAGAGAGCTGGGATTCCTTAGCCTGGAGAACAAAAAGCTCAGGGGGAATCTCATCGATGTATAGGAATACCTGAAGAGAAGGTGCAAAACCAGAGCCACTCTCTTCTCAGAGGTTCCCAGGATCAGGACCAGAGACAACAGGCACAAATTGAAACACAGGAAACACTCTGTGAGGGTGACTGAGCACTGGCATAAATTGCTCAGGGAGGTTGTGGAGTCTCCATCCTTGGAGAACTTCAAAAGCCATCTGGACCTGGTTCTGGGAAACCAGCACTAGGTGACCCTGAGCATAGGGGTCAGACAGATAACCTCCACATATCCTTTCCAACCTCAGCCAATCTGTGATCCTGTGAGTAATAATGCTTTTTTATGTGTCTTAATTTCATTTGTTATTTTCTCATTCATTGTGCTTTACACCAGGGGAAGGCTGGTGTTTGAATTTTATTTGTTTTGTTTTGTTCTGTTTTGTTTTTTAAACTATATGTGCCAAAATGAATTTCATTTCAGAAAGGGAGCTTCACGGCTATTTTTAGAGAGCACCTAACTCTTGCATATTTTGCAGGCTTTCTTCAGGAAGGTGCATTTCCTCCCTGTACTGTTAGTATATTGCTTTCAAGAAATCAAGAGAATATTTGCCTCCCATCACACCAGTGTTTACATCAGCTGTAAATGCAATAGTAGCACTTATCATTTGGACTCACTTGTCAACAATAGCCTAGGATTTCAGGAGCATTCCCGAGAATGCCAAGGTACTAGGAATAATGGGAATTTTGTTTAGCACTAACCCCCAAATCTGTGCAGTTTGTGGCACTTGGAGAGCTGTATAGGGGAAACAGTTGGAGATAAAGATAGGAAAGGATGCAGCTGGATTTCTGAAAGACATGTTTACTGCTAAACCTCTACCTGGCAACTTTCTGAAGAAGGAGAAGCACAGCTTTGGGCAAGAGAGCTGTGGGCAAGCAATGGGCAAGCAGTTATGGAAAAATCAGCTGGTCAAAAAATGAGGAAGTTGAAGTCTGAGATGTCCTAGGTATGTATGTACATATGGTGCATATACTGTGTATGTGTGTATATAACACAGGTATGTGCTATTGGTCATCAAGACCAGGGGAGTGCAAAGAGGAAGAGTATGGTAATTTCTTCACTACAGCTTGCATCTTAATCTAGATGCTAGGGCAAATCAGCAGAGACCCATCAATCAGTACCAGATTAGCTTTACTTGGTTCAAGTAGTATAGCACACAGGAAAATTTATCAGAGTTTAGTCCTAGCCAGTCCTATTTAGAAGTTCTAGATTTTTCCATCCAGACATTTCATCGCTTTGCTCACATAGACTTCCAAAGAATTTATCCTGAGGGGCTATTTCTTCTTGCATTGCAGTTACAAGGCATTAGTTCATGCACTGCCGGTATGTCAAAACGTGTAGCTGATAACTTGGTTACATCATTAGTTATTCCTACCTCAGGTGGAAAAAAAATAGCTGTCTTAAAGCGCTGCTCAGAGTGCGTGTTCTGCAGATTCTCACAGAGGGACCTGTGGTTACCTCAGCCTGATGATTGCTCTGCATTCTTCTGATGTAGACACCAAGAGCTGTTGAAAATAATTGAGACGCTTGTCAACAGAGTGGGAGACTGGACTTCATCAAAACTGTTTTAGTCTCCAGGACTGATGACCTTTTGATGGAGTTTGTTTTAGTTAGGAATTAAGTGTCCAATCCTGTGGAGTGTGAAGCGCCTTCCCCGAGGTGCCGAGTATCCCTGTTTCTCTTGCAGTTGCTCTGGTGCTAAGCATCTCTGTCAAGACACTGAGCACTTTGCAGAATAGGGCTTCAAACACTTTGGAAAGGAGAAATAAGGTTTTCACTTCTGTTTTTTAAGAATTTATTTAAATTTGAAATACAGTATTGTTATGTGTAATCCTCTGTTCATCGAGAATGAAAATTATAAAGGAAACTAATCTAGAAGATCCAAACTAAAATCACGTTGTTAGATAAAACTGGGGTGTAAAGGCATGTACTTTAATGCAGGAAAAATACGTGCATATCATTTTGCAGAAGAGGAATTCCAGAAAGAGTGCAACTCCCCAGTTGTCCTCTGCTGTTAATATTAGTATTATAATGCTGATCATAATGTTTAAAGAAAAATATAAGGTTTCTGACTTGTTATATGTTTCCAATTTTTTTTTTTTTATTGCTGTAAACTGAGCCAGCTGATGAACAACCTCTAGGGACGAGACAGGATCACCCTTGTTTCCTGTTCAGCCTTGCTCCAACAAAAAGCTAATGAAAGAAAAGAACGTAATGGCCTTGCAACCCAGGTAAAAGGTTCAGAGAGTTCACAGGTCAATTGATTTCTAATCTTACTTTATGTTATATTTCAATCAAAAAAACCCCAACCCAAAACAAAACCACTCCAGTCCCATAGTTCAAAGGTATGTTTGGCAACAACAGCCTGATTTTACATTGTCTTTGAAAATTAAGTGTTAAACCTCTCTCAACAGAAGGATGTTATGTGATGTGCAGTAGTGAGCATTCTAAGCAATTTGAAAAATTGTTCTGTTTAGCTATGTCAATATGGATAGTGGTATATCAGCATATATATGCACACACAAATATATTTCAAAGTGGAAATATTTAATTAGCCCATCTGCAAGCATAAATAGCAAATCTCCATTCAATACATTTTCAATTAATTTAGGGAAAATTACACCAGTGACCATTTCTTTACTACACTGTCTCAGAATGGAGAGGGGAAAGATATTAGCTACATCACTGTAGAGCAATGAGATTTCTGTAAGTCGTGATCTGCTGGCATGTAATAACTCGATCTGCTTCATGCAGACAAAATATATTAAAAGTATGGACGAGTGAAGTTTGTGCCCCAGGGAGAAGGCAAGATAATGCATTGAAATTGTTCAGAGGTAGTTAGATACCTAATGGTCTAATATGTGAGCTATGTGAGGTCTGGGGTCTGGTTCTCATAAATTCTGGCTAGACTGATCCTGTAATTTCTAGCAAAGGATAAAAGCGTTAACCAGAGTCATCAGTGTTCAAGGTCCATGATGCTGGATATTATTCATGTAAAGATTCAAGAAAAACTCTAAAAGGAAAGCTCTGGAGCATATGTGTTTATATGTGACAATATATGTAAGTATAAAAATATGTGCTGTATTCCTTGTGTACATATAGATGCATGCACAGGAACATGCACAAAAGTAAATGTGTACATTAGCATACGTACATGCTAAGAACTGAATAGCCAAAGTAAGAGCTTTTTGTTGTGCATTTTCTGTGCTTGTTGTGTGGTGTGGTGGGGGCTTTTTTGCTTGGTTGGTTGTTTTTAATCTCTTTAGCGAGTTAATCTATGAAAAACAAAATTGTAGGTCTCATTTTACTACTGCTACTTTGTAATATACATTGTATATCAACAGCGTTTTTACACTTGGCATCTACTTTTTTTTTTAAGTTGCCTTGTGTTAATATGTATTAGCCAAACTGTGCTTATGATTACAGCAAAACATGGTTAATGCATGATGATGCACTTGTTTTCTCACTTTGTACACCAACTCTCAGCATATTAAACTAGTGAGGTCGCTCCAGTGGCTGAATACTTGCCACTAGACTTGTGTATTATGCTTCCTGATAAGTACATGAATGTAGTCAAATATTGCCTTAATTCACACTTACAATTTTGCATCATCACTGCACACTAATCAAGAATTTGCTGTTTCAAAAACTGTATAGCTGCAGAATTAAATGGCAAGAGAAAATCATAAAAAACTATGCCTTATTACACAAATTGTACAACACAGTTTAGATAATAAAAAATATGCTGGACTCCATAGATTTCATTTACCATTGTTTTCTTAAGCAGTATTTAAGTTATATTTGTCCTGTGGCTTTCTGGTATTATAAAATATAGTAATTCTGTGACTGTAATAATATCACCTGGATGTTACTGTGGATTTACTTAAACCTTTGGATGGCAATGGAAAAGAATCTCACATACACTTCTCTTCCTCCCAGAATGAATTCTCACCAGCTTCATGGGCTCTGACCATTTTTTTTTCTCTGGACTCAAGTTAGACCCAGGAAGGGAAAAGATCACATGATAGTAGAGGGATTCTTATCTCTATCTTGATAATATACTTGTTTCCTCTTGCTTCTAGTATATTGTGATTTAAGAGCTCTGAGTTTTTTTGTCTTTCTGACTGTGCATGATTTTCAAATATTTTAATAACTAAGCTATAACTCCTTTTGCCTTGATATGTATTTTTTAAATTTAAACGGCAGCCAGGATAGGAAAGCAAATCAGTAAAGAAAGTTGTTACACTATCTTCAAAATTTTTTCTTTGTCTATGGTGCATCCCTGTTTACTTCTTTCCTGTTCTGTTAAGAGCTCATTTCCCAAATTCCATATTGTTTGACACCAGAGGTCTATCTGTATAGTGTGAGACCTTCTTAGACACCCAAAAGACTGGGGAGGAGTTGAAAGGGGGCTAGAGGATGAGTATTGCAGGTTACTGTGTAGCATCCCCCACCTCCCCCTTCAAATTTAATTAGGCGCATTTGGAGGGCGTGATGCATTTCTGCAGTGTTGTCACCCGTGAGCCAGTTTTACAGAAGAAAGTACTGAGACCATGAGTCCAGTGAGGAGGGAACTGGAGCTGGTTTGGTTCTATGCAACTGCTTTCTTCATCCTGGGTAGAGAGGGACAATGTAACACTGCTGCTGTTAACACTGTCCTGTTAACACTGTCGCTTTTGAGATGGTGTTTTCCAGGGTTTGCTTGAGCTTAAAATGCTGCATTTGTATTAAAGAAAAGTTGACTCTCCTGGAGACATTGATTCAAAATATGGACATCTTTTTGAAAAGAGCGCTGCTTTTAACATTATTAAATTTAGCTTTCTGAATGACATTTCCACATGCGTTTTCAATTAGGACTTTGAAAATTACAGATTTTTCTCAACCCTTAATTACAGGGCAATGAAACACCCATGTCTATTTGACTGACTCATTTGGATCATTGTTCTGACAAAAGCAGAGATCATCTGGCAGGTTTATAAGGACAAACTATCCAAAACTGCATCTAATTTTGAGGTCCTCAACTCAAAATTCTTTATTTTGTACATGCAAAGATTGAAAACACAGCCAAACTATACAGTTACAAGTGTACTGCTTGACCTGTAAAAGCAAATTAGTTAGGATTGTACCACCTGAAAATTAGAGGTCAAATTAATGCCTCTTGGATAAACTGCCCCTCAAAATTTTAATAGTAAGTTTTATAGAGCAATTGCAAACTATCTAGAGCTGCTTTTCTGTAATTAGCTGAGCTATTAGGTGGAAAATTGGCAGACTAATGAATGATTTAAGACAAAAAAACTCAGCTTGCTTTGGCAGGATTATGGAAGGGTTAGATATTTTCAGAAAATATTGTAAAAGATAACATGGTTGACCCAAAATCAAATATGTTTCAGCATATTAATATATTTTTTCCTGTATAAACTTCTAAAACCTATTATTTTCCCAAAATGAAAGATCATACATAGGTGCTAAGAATAAAATAATAATCCGAGAGCCCTATGCTTTTTCCAAGATCAGAGGTATGTGTCTGTTATCTTCTTCCTGTCTGTCTAATTTACTCTGAGGAGAGCAGAGACTATATTGAAGTACATAAACGGGGGGGGTGTCAGGATTCCTTTACATTCCAGTGTTTTGCCTCCTTCAGGGAATGGATCAGACAGTGAGTGCACAGGGACAATGTGACCTGTGAATACTCACAAACCAAAACACAGCTGGCAGGTCTAATTTTAGTTTCTTTAGCCTTGATCATGTCCCTTTAATGCATTGAGTGGAAAAAGAAAAGCACTTAAAATACATCACAGAAGGTCCAAATTCCTCTTTAAATAGCACCTCTACACTGATGTGTTTTTCCTCAACTCTGGTTTTGTTTAATTTTTTGTGTGATTATATTTTTAAATGCATGTGAAATTTGCCAGGTTGTCAGCCCTGAAGACAGAAGTCCCCTGTCAACAGAAAGGTTACTGCAATGCAAAGTGGCGATTTGCATTTTCTACAATGACTTGCTGGTGTGCCAGAGCCCTGACCTAAAAGTACTACCTTTAAGCTTGAGAACATAGTTCAGTTTCCACACCTCATACCTAGCCTTGTCTTAGACAAGGGGACAAACAATAGAATTTATTTTTATTTTCTATTAAATTTATTCAGAGGAAGACAGGGCCTCAGACCTTGACTTTTCTCAGTATCACTTCGTATGATTTTTGAAATTCTTTTCCAAGATGCTAAAAAAGCTGGGGATTTCCATGCAGACACACAATACAGAGCTTGCATGAATTATCAAACTATGCTTTAAAAAGCTTTCCTTTCAGTGAACTTTTAAAAACTTCTTCCTTCAGTGCTCAATATCCAAGCCATTTTCTACAGCAGACAATTTTTATCTTTCAAGTGCCAAAAAGATTCATTTTCCAAGTGCCAAGTTCGTAAGTAAAAAGACCTTATATTTCAGCAAATGTGGATTTCTGTTTTACAAACATATAGAGAGGCAATTTTGAGGGAATTACATGACTAAAAAGCTAATTCAGTGTTGTATCACAATATGACACTGATTTGGTATTTTTAATTGCAAGAGTGTGTAAAAAAATTTATAAGAGCTATGCTAGAAAGCATAACTTCTGATAGATTTTTCCATCTGTTGATTTTTCTTCCTTAGTTTTTGCTTTTTCATTAGATTTGAGAGATCTACTTGCTGGTTTGTAGGTTTGTTTGTTTGTTTTAAAAATCTTAATCTCTCAGTTAAGCACTTGTTTTCTTGATTTGTTTCTTTCGTTTTCCTGGAATTCCTCAAAATATAGGTGTATGAGAAGCAGAGTGTTCAGAGTGGACAATCTAACTTACAGCATTGATCCCATCTTATAAGCACGCCAGCCCTGAAGAGAAATAAAACCTAAATAGACAATTTTCTGTTAGCTTGCATAGCCCACTAGGTCTGAAACATGAAAACTTCATGCTGTGTGTTACTGTGTAACCCTGTCCTACTTGCAACACACAGGCTGACCATAAGAAGGAAACTCTTCAGTTCTGTCAGATCTTTTATTTCTAGTCTAATGGACTCTTTCCTATAATCACAGAGACTTTCAAGAAGGAAGTCAGAAATTATTTCCTGGAATCCATGTTATAATCTTAATGCAGAACTCAGAAAAATGTGAGGTGACTTTACTCATATGTGCAGCCATTCCAACAAAATCCTCCCAAATGAAAATGTTTTCTTTGACTTTTCAGATCAGTTAGGCCATTTCAGGCCATGGTAATCTTTGGGCATTAGTCAGCTTATACAGGTAGAAGCCAGAAGCATTGCAGGTTTGTGGAGTTGGTAGATGTAAAAAGCTTAGCTCTCCATATTCTCATGAATTGCAGAAAGGGAGTATGGTAATATAGCAAAGTACATTTTTGTTGTTCTTTTGGTCTTCATCTTCTCTTTCCCTCAATAGAAACCCATTTTGTATTTAGTCCTCTCATAGTCAAATTGAATAAATTGGGCTTCAATTAGTGCTGCTTTGTGATCTATAAAATGCAGTGCAATGGATACAACGCCTCTGAGATGAAGTGTTGTGTTGGATAGTAAGAAAGTCAGAGTACTCTTCTTACTGACAAAAAATTATCCAACATCAAGAACAATCTTAACTTCTTTGACTAATGAAGTTAATTTGCATTTGCTCTGACCAGTAGAGCTGATGGAAAAGCAGGGAAAGTAAACAGAGAAAACACTATCAGTTCACAGAATTTCTTCTATGTGAAACAAACAAGCTAAACTTTTCCAGACAGCTTAGAGGTACGGTAAAGATATACACAAAATTAAATACTTGATCCAATTAAAATGTCCTACAAGCACCTGTCATATTACACATTTATATTGTATATATAATGACCTCTGTTTTGATGTAATTTTCTTAAAATAAAAGGCCATACCTATAGACACTGCCAGTCTCAGGATTTGAAACATTTAGTTTCTGATTCTGAGATACAGGGCATACCAACAACTTTAAAATAGCATCATGAACTCGTTCTCAATGTCCTGTTTAGGACCTGTAAAAGACAGCTGAAATGTTAAGAAAAATTTAAGACAAAATATATTGGAGGAAAAAAGAGAGAGTGCACAATATTTAACGTAAATGAGGCTAGAGACTTTAGTGATCCAATTTGTGAGAGGAAGGATTTTACAGGTCAGTGTTAGGAGTGTGCTTTTGCTTTCCCTATAAAAGTATAACAATTTGTCCACAGCTAGGTGTTAGCAAAAATTACAGTTCACAAATGCCTACTGAAGTCTTTCCGGTTTTGGGTAGCTAAACCTTCAGAAATTTAGTATTAAATAGCCAGAATCATGAATCCCACTCCACCTTGGGCTTGTGAAACTGCACTCATGCTGTAGAGGGACAAGATATGCTATTGCAAGGCTGTTTCCAAGTAGCTGAGAGTCCTAGCCAGGCATTGAAGCAATGAACTATTATCCCATACCTACAATTCCTTCTGATACCCAGGACTGTGATGGAGGAAGCTGCCAGAGTTAAATGCAGAGGGGACCAAAGCTGTCCAAGAGAGTGAAGGATGTAGTTTGTGCCACACTGACAGATACCGTGAAACAAAGGAGGAGATGAAGAGGGATGGTTGAGTAAGGAGGATGACAGTACCCTGGGAAATGAGGAGATCCAGTTGTAAAGGAGTAGAATTGGAGCACTGGGAGAAGGTGACTGCGAATTAATTAGGCAAGTAGGAATGAACTGGAAGAAGGCAGCTGCTGGACTTGGACCCTGGGATTGTAGTGGGATGAGAGAAATGATGAAGGAAAAAGAAATATCAGGACTGGTGAGATGAGTGATAGAGGCTGGATGAAGAGCTGGGACCTGACTCAGCTCCCATTTCATTGCAGAAGAGGAGCCTCCCACAAATGCACTCCTTTGAAGGCTTTCTGTAATGGCAGGCATTGGTGGCAAACATTAAAAGAAAAATGGCACACAGCTTTACATCACTCCCCTGTGGTCCCTGTGGACACACAGATGTGGGGTGGAGAGGAAACACATGACAGCACCCTGCATGCAGTCTCTAGGAAGGTCCAGGAAGGTCCCAGCAATGGAGAAAGACCATTTCAAAGGAAGTCCTGCTCCGAGCTGGAGCAGTGCACACTCCCTTCTTCTGTGGGGGTGCTGCAGATGCCAGCATGTACAGGCTGGAGCATGTTCAGTACAGATGGAGTCTTTGAAGTATTTAGCTGACAAACTCTTAAATGTCTTTACTAAACTAGTGCTAATTGAAAATTTTCAAAGGTTTATAGCTTGGCCAAATGTGGGTGGATTTTCAAAGAGATGGCAAAAGGCGCATCCCTAAGAGCAGGGCCATCCCTTCTCCAAATGTTATGCTTCTGTTCCAAAGCACATTCTCCTCAATTAAATATAGCAAGAAACAACATACCAATATTTTTCTTTAATTTCATTTTCAGAAATGGCTGAATCATTTTTGCTAAAACTTTCCAAAATAATTGAGGCTTGAGCAAACATTCTGAAGACTAAATATCAATTTAGAGAGCAAAGTTTAGCAAATGGAAATACTTTCTTACAAGAGGAATACCTGTTCTGTCTAAAATAAACTGAAAGGTCAAATTTTAGGAGTCCTTTTCCAGAAATTAGGAAGAGAGGGACTGGTAGTAAGTTGCTGCAGATTTGTAGCAGTGCTCACGAGGACAGAATTTGTCTTTAAATGCACTCCTCATATTTAAATTTTTACACGGGTTAATTCAGTGCAGGTATTACTAGTGAGTGATTTGCCTGTATGAGAAGGTTACTTCTGTGGTGTTGCCAAATGTTGTGAGGCTTTGGCAGTTACATAGTGATAGCAAATCACCCAGTCACGTAAATTAAAGTTGCTTCAGGGCAGCTTTAATTTCTGTATCTAACTTGCTCAAAATGCTTTAAAATTTGAATTGTATTGTTAGTGTGATTTACTCATTCGAAGTATGTCCTGTGCCCTCTCTCTTCACCCTTGGATGTGTTACTGACTTCTGATTTTCATAGTATCCTGACTGAGTGCTGCTCTGCAGTGTCAGAATTTCCAGCAGGTGAATACTGACTTTGCATTCTGCTTTACAAAAGAGCTACGGGTTATATTTTTTCTATTGCACCCAGACAAATATAACTAACACAAATTCTAACCATCTGTATTAAAGCAGTGATGTACATTCTTGAGGCTGCTGGAGAAACAGCTCGTTTTGACATATATCTAGAATACTTACCTCGATGTCCCATCCCCCACTCCTTTTTTATAGAAATGGTGGATAATACATTTCCCTTAGGGAGAATTTAAAAGCATTTCATATTATGATGGCTAACATGTATGCTCCTATCACTGTGGGAATGAAGCCTGCTTTCACCAAAACAAAACTTACTTTCCTCTGGATAGCAAGTTCCACACTGGAATAGGCATCAAGGTGACTGTCAATTCACACAGTAACTTTTGTACTGCTCACCTAATTCAGGTAGTGGAGAGTAAAAAACTCTTCAGAATATTAGGTGCCATAGACATAAGCCTGAGGTCCTTGAATTAGAGCCTGGACCACCAGAGATGTCCTTGTAAATTGCAAGTGCTTGGTGTGTCCATGGAGATCCCAGAAAACTTGCAGAAGACATTTACCTCAGAAAGGAGAGATGTTCAGCTGGGAAGTGACCACAGTATAACCCGAGGGTAGTAGTATTGTCCCAGGTTCTGTGCTATCAGATTCTTTCATCAGGCAGATTGGAATGAGGGAAGTGCTCAACTGTCTTCAATATGTTACCATCACAGATGGAACTGGAAAAGCTTTTTGGGGAAATCAGTAGAAACTTAGATGAGGGATACACAGACGCAATCATTGAAGAATAGCAGGCAGGTATGGATTTTATATGCAATTATTGAATGGTTCCTTGAATTGCAACAGTTGCATGCCAGAAAACAGAAGTAGGGACCCCCAGACTGGGCTTTAGGTGGAGACCTGTACATGGTATAAATGTCTTGTCTGGAATTTAGAGAACATATTAAGCTTTTGTATATGGGCTCCAGGAGCTCCTCTTGTTCCAGCCTGTATTGTGCAAGTCACTGTTAATCCTAACAGATCGTGTGTTTGTTTTGGTAGGAAAAGAAGCAGAAAAAATTTTCCCATTTAGCCTTAAGTATATTTCTAACCCTAAAAAAGGCTATGTGAGGTATCTGTAAAAAGTCTCTCCCAAAGAAAGGTTCTTTACAGCTGCTCAGAAAGTAGTACAGCTTGAGGTATATTATACTAGCCTATAAGGCACTAGATTTAAATTGGTGTGCAGTGAAACATTTAAATATACTATAGCAAATGAAATATGGTCCAATAGGTTTTTTATGGTCCAGCTATGCTTTTTCTTTTCAATCACTAGCCTGGGGCGAACAAGTCGGCTTTAAAATGTCTATTTTAGCTATGCTTTTATCACCTCTGTCTTTTAGGAAGTTTGATTTCTTTTTTCATTTCTTCTCTTTGATAAAAAAAAAAAGAGCTGAGATCTCTGAATGGGTTATTTATCTCTTATGTTTAATCTATTTATCTGTCAATGGACATGCTGCTTTAGAAGTGTTTTATATTACTAATTAATTTAATTTCACATACTGTACTCCATGTTAACACATTTTCTATTATACACTATAATGTGATACAGGGTGTTCCCTCAGCAACTTTACCTTAAAGCTTTAATTGCTTTCCTCTAAGACTCAGCCCATGTTTGATTTATCTGATTTCTTTGTATAAAGGCTCTCTGTTTTACAATGTGTACGCAAGCCATTAAATTGGTGTTGATGTTTATCTAGCAAACTTACCAATTGGTGATAGTATACATCTCTTTATGAATTTATGAGTGGGCAATAAAAGAGGTGTCAGAAGCCCTGTTGTTGTCTCTATCAGGTCACTCTGTTGGTTTATGTTTAGAAAGACAACATGGCCTGCCACCGACTTACACAGTGATTTGAAGGATTGATGCCTGCAGTCAAAATCTGTTATGAATTTCTAGCCGTGAAATGATTTTATTTTCCTTTTTTGAGGGGGAAAAGGTGAATACATTGGAGAGGAGAAAAGGGGTAAGACAGCTTGAGCAGACTTGAAGACAGTGTGGACTTCATCTGACATACATTGTTGTTTACATAATGGAAAAGCTGAACCAAAATGCCAGATCCCCAAGCTATGTGAAGTTCAGAGTCTGGATCCAAGTATTGCAGCTTGAATTCTCTCTGGCTCTCAAGAACCTAAATGTAGATACCACATATTAAAATGCATGAAAATGAATGATAGTAAATAATCAATGTAGAGTGGGAAATCTGGTCCTTTGATCTGTCAGGTTTCATCACATAACACAAGCATAAGGACATATGGTATTTTAAAGCTGCATTTGAAGAGATGCCTACGCTGACTTTTATCCTTATTTACAAATAGTCAGCAATAAAGGCTGTAATCTTCCAGATAACACTATGGATGTGCATAAGTCTTCTTGCACAGAGTTCATTTTAGGATTGAGATGTGATTAATATAGCTAGGAAATATTTGGAAAACGCATGCATACTTTTGAATGCATTAAGTGAGCCCAACATTATAGCTCTTAAGTAAGAGTAGGTAGATGTATTTATCTCTGCCGGTTTGTTTCAAATCCAGAAAGCTGTATTCTTTGTGTAAAACTTCTTCATTAGCTATTTCATTGTTACATTTACTTCCCACTCATTAAAGATCCATCCCACTTCCCTTACGTATGGATGACGTCTATTGGTTTCAGTGAGAACTAATTGCACTTAGGGTGAAAGGATTCAAATTAGGATTGCCAATATATGACCACAAGGAAAAGCAAGCATGAAATATTCTAATTCTTTTTAGATGCAAAGTAACTTATGAACAAAACCCATTGTGGCTGATTCTCACAAGCTTAGAGCATTGTGAAAGATAAATTAAAATGGGCAAGGCTAATTAATTTGCTAAAATCCATTGTTAATGCAGTGTTTTCAGTTCTCCTGAATGCTGCTCTCATGACATTTGGTGTCTTTCTAAAGAACCGTCCCAGCTGTAAATATTGTTTTTTCTTTCCTCTGAGAATATAAGCTTCCATTTAAATAAGTAAATTCCTAGACCTCATGATTAAGTAGAAAGTTTAGAAGCCAGAATTGCATGCTTCTTGGACTTTAAAGGCAAATAAAGATCAGCCTGTGTATTCCTTTTAAAGTATTTTTCTAAAGTGTCAAAATTTTTAACTTTTTTTGAACTCTGATGTTGGATTGTTTTGGACGAGGGAGGGGGTAAGAAGGCGAGAGCTTTTTGGCTTTTCAGTTTTTGGGATTAGCAAGGAATGAGTGACTGCACGGCTATTCTAAAAGCTTTTTAAAAACTGCGTCACATATACCAGAAGAGATAGTATCATCTGGCAAATTGCTGCTGAATGAAATAGTAATCAAAACATGTGACAAAAGCTACAAGCTCTCTCCGATGACTCCGCCAGGGCTTATGCCACGGTGGGGTTATTAAAAATCACTCCTTTAAAACTCTGTGCAGGAAAGCCAAGCCATCAAGGACTTCAGCCCACTAGCACTTCTTCCTAGCAGTGGCATTTGCTGCTGTGAATTCAGGGCTCTGTTGACTTTGGCTGATCTGAGCACTGCTCCCTGTCGGGCGAGCTTGCAGGATCGGGCCCTTGGATGATACATGTAGGACTCTGGAAGACCAGCTTTTACTGCTCATATGTTTGGCAGGCAGATTTGATAATCAGTGCTGTTCTAGAACCTTACACCATCTCAGTGAATATAAATTGATGGTGTAAAGCAAATGGGCAACTGGCGGGAAGCCAAACACAGAGGGGAGAGAAGACGGTTTATTGTTGAGGGGGCAGCCCGGTGTTCTACAGCAGAGCTTTCTGTTCACAACAGCTCTGCAGAACTGCTGAGTTCGAGTGTGGCCTCTGAAGTGTATGAAATAATAACAGTTTTATTTCTCCTGACACAAGCACGGAAGCTGTTTGCTGCCACCTCAGAACTGTTACCCTGCAATGCAAAAGTACCAACAAGGCAGGCTGGATGCAATGTTATTATAAACAGTGCCGCAGTAAACTTCAGGAAAAGCCCATTATACGGTGATAGCCTGTTTGTCAGGAGAAAAGTTCACTAATGTATATGGGAAGCAGAGCTCCTCATTTGCCGATATGTCTGAGTCTATTTTGTTGCACTTTTACCTTTATTTACTGTGCAGGTGCTGCTGAGAATAACCTCAGAAAACACAAAAACACGGGAGGCCATGTACTCAGCTAGTTTAAATTGGCAAAGAAATGGTGTCAATTCAAGGCACTTGATGCTATGGTCCATTCCTTATTATTCCTTTCCAAAATTTTAGGATTTTGCGGGGTATGGAAGGATGAGTGTTTTCTCTGTGGTTATTACTGCAAATCACTGAATGAAAGGTGCATTTAAAACAAAGCAATGAATGAATGATAGCAGTAAAAAAATGAACATACGTACACGATCGAATTAAATCCCATTTTAACTCTAATTTGTGTTCCTGTGCAATCAGTTGCAGTGATATGAGCTGAGAATTTCAATGAGGCCTCAGGGAGTTTGACATCCATTTCTTTTTTTTTTTTTGATGGGATTAGACCCCTAAACCTAAAACTTCTTTGAAAATCAGCCATAATATCAGTCTTTCCAACATGTCCTAACTATTTCTGCTTGTTTAATTATTCCAGGAATTATTCTGTACTCAAACAAAATGCAAGTATTACCTTTTGTAGTTGGAGAAATATCATCATTCATTCATCAGTCATAGATCTTAAGTGCCTGTCTTATAAAACTAGAGGATTTTGACTGTGCTATTAAAAATCTGATTGCTGATTGAGGTGTCCTTTCTTGAGTCAGAAATCTGCTGCTGTACTCTGTAAGCTCATCCCTGTGTTCTGTCATCAGCTGTGTATTTTGCCTCTCATATGACATTGGGTCAGGCACTTGGTATCTCTAGGCCTCCCTTTATCTGCCCAAAATCAGCTTCTTTTTTCCTTTCTTGCTTTCCTCTTCCAGGGAGTGATGTAGTGTTCCTATAACATTCATGAAGACATTTGAGATTCCTGTCTGGAAAGTATTCTAAATACACACAAATATTAAGTTATGGTAATTCTTCAACTTAATTTACTGGCAAGTTTCTCAAGCTAAACATGAAAATGGCACAAGTCTTTTGTAACGCTAAGAGCACATTCAACTTTACCTCTGAATTCCAACAGAATATGAAAATTTTAAATCTTGTAAAGGAGATCTGCCAACTTCACCACTATGTACTACCAAAAAGTGGAATAAAAGAAAGAATAAGTCAACTTGCTAAGATTTTGTTGAAGAAATCACTGTTTGCAAAAAGCAGGTATGTTATGCAAATCAAGTGATTTACTGAGAGTCAGTTCTTACTTCCAATAACTGGATGAGCCAACTCAACTGTGGCTAGAAAGCCAAAAAAACAGCATATAGATTAAGATTACTCAAAACTTTTGTTCCTGCATATAAGAGATGCAAATTGCACCATCTTAGTACTGCTTCTGAGTAAAGGACAGAATCTTGCTTCTTTCCCTCCATTTAAGGTACACAGCTAAAACAATTTAACAGGGTCTGTGATAGCTTTTGGTGACTGCATTTGGGATGTGTGACCTCCTGTCCTATCAACTTACTTTGCAGAAGCAGTAGAGGCAAGTTAATCACAAAGATTGAAAGAATAGGATTTTTAAGGCTGAAAAAAGAATTTTAAAAGCATGACACTCTTCCTGTGTGAAATGGATTGAGGTAGAAGGCCAGGCTCTAAGTGGTTTACAGAAGAGGATTTTTAACCTCATTCAGGCAAAAAAGAAGGAAGGGGATTAATTCTTTAAAATCAGTATAGAATTCTGTTGTCTGGACTCCTTTATTTCATAAATACATTTAGAGTCAAGTTCAAGGATGAATGTACATATTCACCTGGTGTTTGTTATGGAAGTCACACATCATTTCCAAAACTGAAGTGTGGGTAGGAACAGAATATCAATTTATCTGTTTACTATTGAAGTTCTTATCCTGTCTGTACCCACATCCAGAATATCTGAAAGCCCCCTGGGTATTGCATCTTCTTTGCAATGTAAAAATCCTTCCCCTCTTCAGCTGTTTCTCCCTGCTTGGTTTTAGGGAATTAATTATCATATGGTTGCCATCTATTCAGAAAATTACAGGATAATCCCAGTGTTTGAACACCATGTATGAATCTGTCTCCACTTGGGCAGGACACATGGTGTGAGAGACAGCTGCTAAAAACTGTGCAGCTATTACAGTGTGTCAGTTTATAAGCCGTGAAGTGTATGCACCAGCTCGCAGATTGCTGGTAGGAGTGTGGTACTTTGTTATAAATATATTTTATTGATTGTAAGGAGATTTTATTAAAAAGCTACCCAGAAGAAATGGGCAGTAAAAGATCAAGTAAATTACTTGGCTTTAATTTTAAGTTGCCTAATTTCTTAAGAGTTTATGTAGGCTCCACAAGCTCCCAAAACACTGACAGAGATTATTCTTGCCTAGTGATAGTGGAGAGTTTTTCACTGGATGTTCAGCAAGATGGCAGTCTCTGGGGAAGGCATCCAATCTTAAATGGAAAGGTCAACAGGTTCTATTAAACCAGATATTAAATACATTTAGGTGACTAAATATGGAGATTTAAACTTCTGAAATTGTCAAATTAACTAAATACATTGCATGCCTAGCTCCTGGTGAAAT
The DNA here is from genome assembly GCA_013400315.1 of Bombycilla garrulus. Taxonomy (NCBI): domain Eukaryota; kingdom Metazoa; phylum Chordata; class Aves; order Passeriformes; family Bombycillidae; genus Bombycilla; species Bombycilla garrulus. The sequence continues at coordinate 840,519 of VXBU01011048.1, forward strand.
CAGGTGAATTAGCCACCTAACTCCTGTTCATACATAGCTTTGTCTTTAGGTTCCTAACTGTTTCTATAGTGGCACCAAATACTTGCTTCTTTCCAGATTAATGGTAGCTCAGAGCACCTGTCACATAGCAAAACAGTACACACTTCTGAAAAAAACCCACTTTGGATCAAGACTTTCTATGTGTAAATATATTATACATTCTTTTAACATTTTCCTAGTAAATATTTTTAAAATGTTACAGATCTATGGCAGATGTTGCTATCTACTGTTTCCTAAGCGTGTATATGATGGGTTGTGTATGTATCTGTGTTTTCATGCTTTTTCTGTTTTAAGCCTAGGGAAATCAGCATATTGTGCTCAGTGGTAGCGGTAGGCAGAACATCAATGTGTAGTATATATTATTACACCTAAGACTACTGGCAAGTTGTGCGAATATGAACAGAAATGGGAAAAATGTGCAAGTGCAAGACCCAAATAACTGAGATTGTAAGCCACCTGCAATAATTTCCTAAGGCCTTTCAATATTTTGTAAAATCTGAGGCTTATCAATAAATTAATTTGCACTCTACAGAGGAACTCTGAAACAAACCAGAGATGCCCAGGTGTGGGTCAAACCCTAATATGATTTGATAATACTTCCTTTCCCATTATTCCCACCTCAGCCCTGCTGAAAACCAGCCTCTCAGTGCCTCTGTCTGTGGGGCTTCCCAACACCCACACTTCCTGATCTAAAGCCCTTCTCTGCTCCTCAGCCGCCTTTTACTCTGACTTCCCCAGATTCACTGCTCTGTTCCAAGTTTTCCTCCTGAGATAGAGTCAAATACTTTACCAAAATAAAGCCTGTATCTTGCTGCATTAGCATCCCTGTTTTTCCTGTCCTTAAATATACCTTGCAAAGCCACTTCCTCTTCCATGTGCTTGCCCTCTCATCCCACATACCTGAGCTGCCCTTCAGAAGTTGATTAAATTTAAATATAATCATAACCATAACACTTTAAAGAAGAGGCATGAGTGCTTGTAAATGCTTTAAATCAGGCATAACACTTTTTCAATGCTTTATTCTTTTTAGACCTATATTCTAGAAATCCTTGTCCAAAAGGGCCATTTCGATTCAAAACCCTCAGCCTCAACTTCCAAATCTGTAAAACTTCATGATTTCTTCTCTAAACCTCATAGCAGTTACCAGTAGCTGGATATATCAAGGCTGGCTACCAACATCCCCTTTCTATTTCCTATCACCTGTTACAGGCTCTTGTCTCCTCAAAGAGACAAGTCTCCATGTCTTGGTTCTGCAGGAGTTTCAAAACCCTGTACACAGGCTGCCAGTGTAGAAATTGCCAACTTGTTGCAATTCTACTCAGAGGTAGAAAAGAGGCCTTTCCAGGAAGAGAGCAAATAATCTTCTCTTCTGGACTCACTCGGAAAATAGCAAACAAAATCTACATATACTTTGGAAAGTAAATATCCTTTGAAGATCTGAGCTGCAGTTTCCCTTTGCAGATAGTTGGAAATGTTTGTAAATTTATGTAAATTCATGGCTTAGAGTTCATCTTTGAGGTTTTGGGTTCAGACGTAGTGTGAGACTTATCCCGAACCACAGCAGTTTCACCTAGTTGCCACATGAAAGCATCGATTGCAGCACTGCAACCAAAACTCTTACAACGTTTGCCAAAACTCAGATGAACTCCCAGATAAACCTGGCCTTAACTATGAATGGTTCAGGATTTCACTATTAATGTGGTGTCTTTGTACTACCAGTTGCAGCCATTACCTTTGCTTTGCAGATTCAGCGAGTGTGTGCATATATATGTATATATATATATGTATGTATAAAAGCAGCTAAATACAAATTAAACTATGTATATTAAAAATTAAAATATAAACCTTTCTTTTGTGATGACTAGTCTTCTTTCCTTTTAGTAGATCATGAATATTTTCTGGCAAGATATGTCACTAGCTTATAACTTCATTAAGCTGCAGTCCATACCTTACCCTTTCACTCGATCCTTGAAAAGAACTTTTGTGTGTGCCAAACAGATATCCACTTGGTCTGTGGCTCTTGAAAGGTAAATTGCCAAGTTCCAGCAAGCAAATTAAGAGGTGCAATGAGAGTTAGCTGTTGCATTCTATCAAATCCTGCTACTGAATGTGTTGAAAAGCTTGCCCAGAGCCATGGCCTCACATATTTATGGTATGAATGGGAGACACTCGGAGCTATGTATTGCCATAGTTCCCATTTCTTTTGTAATAAACTAGCTCAGCAGATGTAGCTTAGGTGAAAAGGAAATTCAAAGTCTCCTACTCAGAGACTAACCAAAACAAAGTTCTCTCTCCAGTCCTCTGTCTATGAGCCAAACCCAGAGCCAGACCTTACTTGTACTGATTAGTGTTTTATTTTGTGTGTAACCCAATGAAACTCAAAGAGTTCCCAGATGGAATAAAGTGCTGCTTAATAGCACTGTGTAAGCATCACTGCCAGAACATGGCACAGAAAATGCTTTAAAAATCTAACTTTTCTTTCTAACACAACACAAATTAAATCATAGCATTAGTTTTCCAAGTCAGTTGCATCATTCTCTTGGTTTATAAGTTTTGATGCTGAAGACATCCATTCTGGATAGCTTAGCTTTTCTTTTGTGATAGGTGTATAGCAATTTTTGCAGTATCTGTACCTAATTCACATCAAATAATTCCATACTTGTTACTTAACCTGGGCCTATATTCTACAGGCTTCAGAGTATTTAGTATCACATTTCTGATGTGATTCACCCTGCCTACTCCACCTGTGTAGTGAAGTGAAAAATTAAGATGTTCTATTGAACTTTGTTGATTTTATTTAGCCTGGTGGGTGCACAATAGCTCCGAATTAAAGCAGAAGCAAAAGATGAGACCAAAATCCTCAAAACAGCAGAACCTGAAGGATTGTGGATTAAAGTAAAGACCTCTGACAAAGCTTGAACTTTGATCCAGCAAGGTGGTGGTGAGGGAGATAACAATACACTTTTTTGTGCTTATTGATACTTTCATTCATGTACTATACCAAGATGTTTGAGAAAACGTTGATTACAGCTTTCTACACCATTTTTTCACAATTTATGTAACAGCATCTGCGTCTCAATAAAAAAAAAGGGTTTCTATATTAATCAGTAAAGGCTAATAAATTTACAATTCAGCTTCCATTGAAGTCTTCAGAGAACTTCTGTTGCCTTTGTGGGGTGGTAGGTTGGCCCTTTAGCATACCTTTCATGCCTAACAGTGCATGAATCTTTTGTATTTCTAGCTTTATCTAATATTGTTGCTTAACTCAATTACATATAAAAGTGCGAAGAGTCTCCTCACACTTCACAGCTTAACCCACCACTTGTTGTTACTTGTTTATGAGACATTTTTCTACTTTATAGTCTTTAATCTGAAATTATATCAAGTGCTGTAATAAAACTGAAAGAGATAATATCTGTGGCATTTCCATTCCTCTGCTCTGGTGATAACATTATTTAACAACACTAGGAAGTTAATTAAGAAAGACCTTGCTGTCATAAATCCATGTTGCCTTCCTCATTAAATTAGGCTTTGCAATATATTGCTGAAGTTAAGAAAACTTTTCTGGACATTCAGCAATGGATACTTCACTAAATAGTCCACAATATGTTGCATACTCTTTTACATGGTGACGATCTATTTAACACTCATGCTTCTGGGGTTTCACATGTTTAGATCAGATTAATTCTGAATCTTTCTTTCCTTTGAAATAATTAAGAAAATATTTCTGCTTCTTGTATATTTAAGGTATTTAATCTTTTCACAGCCATGTTTTTTCTCATTTACATGTTATATTATCTCTATTCTGTGTTTCCTTGAATCCTTGATTTATGCAGCTCTCTATCCCAGCTAACAGAAGCCAGCTACTGATTGAATATACTAGTTCCTTGCCCATTATCATTCATTGTGAACATGGGGGTTTTTCCTATCAGTTGTAAATCCTGTCTATAGTGCAGGAAAAAAATGAAACTGGGCTTTATCTTTATGGCTTTGTGAACCCTGCATTCTTTCATAATGCATTTGTAAACCATTTTCTGTAAGAATTTGGTTTAGGGCAATCAAAAAAGAACCAGTTCCATAGGTTAGACAGGGGTTCAAATTCAATTAAATCAGCCCTGTAGGAACTGATTCCCTGAGTATACTGCAAAGCGGAGCACTGGGATTGTTTGGGACCAGATTTGTGAAAATCCTTATGTGGTCCTGAACTTTTCAAACATATAATCTGAGATTCCTTAGCTTATCCAATCTTGAAAAAAAGAATTGTTCCGTGAGATAGCTTAACCATCAAAGACAGTTATAACTGTACTGTGTGAGTACCACTGTTTAATATTTATTGCTATTTCCATTCCTAAAGATGTCTATATGACTCACAAATTGCTACTCCAAATAGGAAAGGCTAAGTAAAAAGATCTTGTATTAAATTATCATCTGCTTCAGCTGTAGCCAATAATTTAGATAATCATCAAAAACCACTGTGGAAGTGAATAAATGCAAAATTTGAGAGCTGTTACATACCTGGATCTGGTATTTACACCAACTCTTTGTTTGGAGTACCTTACATCAATACCGGGGACCGTATAGGGCCAGGAGTGGATATTTGCATCCAAATTGTGTTGGTGGGGCTGATCTTTAGCATAAATAGAGATTTCTGATAAGTCTGCCAATATGTAAAGATTCATATTTTGAAGAATAATCCCAGGCTCACCGGACAGTTCCATTTTGCCAATAAAAGGGACACATCTCTGCCTCCTGATATTGATGAAAGGGGCACTCTTTTAAGTAGCACTGATTGTTTTCTTAACTGGCATTAAGTAAGGTGTTCTCATCACCCATATTTGCTCCAAGTCTTTTCTCAAGAGATTAATAAAGTAGAACTTGATGAGACACTTCATTCTAAATAAGAGAGGGAGCTATTTTGAAGTAATCTTTCTGTTTAACAGCTTAACTTTTGTCCATCGCTTTAAGACTTTCTCACTATGATTTTTATTTCAACACTTTTTTTACCTTCATTATTTCTGAGACTACCATACTGATTTTTTTAGTGGTTGGAAATACTCTCTCTGTTTTATCTTCATTGCAGATTTTGGTCTTCAAGTATTGTCTTTAATTTTAGTTCTTGTTGGAGTATATCTGGTTTGTTCTAATATGCATTCCATATTGTTTTTTCAGTCTTTTTCCACAGTAGCTGTAAGATATTACAGACAACTCTTAAATATGGATTTTGTATTTCAGAAGCTTAAAGTAACATTTTGGTATGTTTACTGAAAGGTTAAGTTTCTTAAATTAGGCTTCAAATCAAATTCTAAGGAATATAATGGCAAAACTCTTACTGACTCAATGACAGTAGGATTTTATATCTAAACATCTAGAAGATCACATATAATATCTAGGAGAAGAAAATTGCTGTAATACTGTTTGGTTTTATTACTACACATTGTACTTTATGTCTGGAGACTGACCTGAAAACCCATCGGTCCAATAGCACTGTTCCTCTCTCTCCAGTACTTTGTTGTTACCTAAAATGCATTTTTAAGATCTTTTCAATCATTCAATCTTTTCCATAGCTACCAATTTTACCTCTTTCTAATCTGTCAGCAAAATTTAAGTCAAACTTTGAGTATCTCTCTCTTCTGTAATTCATTCTACCCTTCAACTGCAACAGAAATGTTTTCAGTTATCTCAGCTAGCTTTAGAGTCTTATGAATAGCAACCATAATATTTTCTTATAGCACAATTATTAATGCATTTTTGTTGTTGTTGCTTTGTTTGTTTGTATTTGTAAAAATGCTTTGCTACCTTAAAAAGCACACGATGAAACTTCCTACCATCCCCATCAGATATTCTTCCATTTTCTCCATAGATTCTTTTCTCCATTCATTATGTCAGACCATTCCAGTATTTATCCTGCTTTCAGGAAACTCACTGCCTGAAAATTCAGAATTAAAAGACCAGAGCCAAAGTATCTGTTTATTCTTATGTGTCAAAACCCCTGAAATGTTTGATAGCTTTGCAAGAAATTGGGACAAGAGTAATATATTAATGTTTTCATCAGAAACTGCAGTTCTTCTTCACAGAAAATAGAGCCAAATTGTACTTGATGTGTGATAATGCTTATTGTCACCCTTCTTGTCCATGAAAATAGTCCCCATTTTCAAAATCACTGTACAGGCTGCTTACCTTCCTTTTAATTTACTTGAAGGAAAATTTTCAGGGGGAAAATTTTGTATGAGAGATTTCAAACAGTTTTTCTTCTTACAGCACCAAAGAATATAGTTTTCTGTCATCGTTCTGTTTCCATTGTAATTATAGGAATTTTTTTCTAGCACAATACTGCATATTACTTTATTAATTATCTTTCTTCCTTTCCTTAGAACATCTAATATTTTTTCCTGTAAATGTGCTTCTCAAGCACATTTGCAAACCACACATCTGGTCATCTTTCTTTTCTGTTGTGTTTAAAAGCAGCCATATGTCATCAGCAACCCTCTCATGTATATTGAACTTCCTTAGCACATCAGCTTGTCTCTTTGAATGTGTTACCTGATGTCTTTAAAGTGGCAAAACACAGAAAAGTGGGTCCTCCTAGTCTTTTATTCATCAGACAAGAGTGAGGAATATGGTAGAGACAGGAATATGGTATTTATGCCCTTGTTCCATATCTATTCTATCTTTGCTTTTTCGTTTCTCCTTGCCTTAGTTCAACTAGCAGAACATGGCTCAAATCTGTTCTGCAGTATCCAGCAGTAAAGTATGGCTAGTTTTTATTGATAGGGAGGAACCAGAGCTACTGAGTGCTGGTGTGCTTCCACAAAAGCTGTGATTCTCCAGCTCAGTCTGTCTGTCCGGGTACTTTATTATTAGGTGTTCACCGTTTTTAACATGAGTAGTGTTCTCTGGGAATTAACAGAGCCATAACAACAGCCTTCCTGCTCAAAATGTAGGCATAAGTGCTTGAATGTGTCTGGCAGCATGTATGTAAATAACAGGGAAGGATAATTATTCTAAAATATCTAGATTGAATGGGTAACCTTTAATTAAAGTTTGAAAAGTTTTTGGTTGAGGAGATACATTTGCTAAAAGCATGCTCAGTAATCTTGGTTCTGTGGTACCATATGTGAAGGTGCCTCTTCTCCGTCATTTAGAGTGGCATTGCATAGTTAAGACATTAACAAGATTTTAGTGTGGTGAGATGGGCGATATCTTAGGTAACTGGGACCATGATTTAAATGTAGCCCTGCCACTGAATAATCTGTCTGGGGAATGGGATCAGAGCATTTCCTGTTGCCATTGAATGTTGAAAATTCTGGAATGCTAGTGCTTTTTCTGCTTCCTAAAAGAGTTGCAGTCTCATAAAAAAGCAGAAGTGCACCCATTTTGGAGCTCAGCCCATTGTCTGCAACTTGGCTTGGTCATCCACAGACAGAGGACTGAGTGTCTTGTAGCACTGCTGTTTGACCGTCCAGTAGCACTGAAGAGTTCATGAGATACCCATGGTTACCTTGGCAATAAAGTGATGAGATAGTCTCAGTAGAATGGGAATTTTTAGAGGTGGTGAGATATTCAAAGCTCTTTCTTTTTTTATGACTGTTAACTCATTTGTTACTGAGATTAACATTTAAACAGACAATTAAGGAATGCTTTTAATAGGCTGAGAAAAGTTAAAGGATGACAGTGTATTCTTTAATCCTTCCTTTTGAAACAATCCCTAGCATTTTGTACTCATTATGCTTTTTAAGGGTGAATAATTTAGATTCTCCTTATTAGAAAACTCCCCTCTGTTCCTTCCTCTGAATATAACTTTCTAAATAAGAAAATAAACTAATCTTATATGAAATTCTATAACCTATAACCTCTGCCTGAGTAAAATTATTACCTACTTATATATAAAATCCAAAGTCTGCTACCAAATCCAACTATGCTGAGCATAATTGTCATTTAATTTATTGGAAGCAAATGGACCATTTTTACACAGAAAATTAAAAAAAAAAAAGGCCAAAAAAATCCACTTTCAATTACACAGGAAAAAAGCCATCATTAAATATCTTGAAATTTTGCCTTCACATTTGCCATGCATTTGGCAGGGTTTGGGTCATGAAATCCCAACCCTTAGATCTTCAGAGCAAAAGGAGCCCTGTGGTACCCTTCTTCAGTACATACCTGTGCCTTTAAGGCTATAATGATGCTCACCTGCAAGAGATTTGCAAAGCAGGTAAAGCTCTTAATTCATCTCAGGTAGTGACGTGATGATGAAGTGACTTATTGTCTTTGCAACCATATCAGAATGTGTATTCCTACCAGAAAGTTTAGCCACTGCAGGGGTGACTGGACTACCATCTCTTGGCATCCAGCAGTGTACAGACTAAACTATAACTTTTATTAAGATAATATGGAAACTGACAACAAATTATTACTTGTGGTCTTTTTCCAGTTTTCAAGTGCAAACATACCAAAGTTTATTTTAAATCTGAGCCAGTCAGACATTTAGTCATATAGATCAAAGCAGAAATGAAGGCCTCCCATGCTTATTATTTCAATATGATGTCTGTTCTAATAAAGTGTAAGAATGCCTGTGATAGACTAACTAGTAGGAATTTTCTGGTTCTGTAGTTTAGCCTTAAATATATATGTGTATTTGTAAATTAACCAGAAACATATTGTCGTGGTTTCAGTTCCTCAGAAAGCTGATTGTTTTCAATCCTTTCTTTAATCTTAGAAATATGGTGGCAGTCTGCCAGCACACTTTCAGATAAACAGTCCACTTCACATTTAAAAGCCATAGAATCACTGATGTTGAAGGGGGGAAAAAAATCAACAGAAAACAACACCAGTTTTCTCTCTCTCTCTCTCTTCCCCAAAATGTAGAACATTATTTAAATAAGTTAGAGTTGTTGTGCTATTGTCCCTCACTGGTAATTAGAAATAATAAAAGCCATCTGTGCAAGGTGAATTTTGATAAGATTTCGGCTTTTAAGTGTTTGTTGATCTTGTGTGTACCAATTTTCAAATGTCTTAATAGCTCCAGGATGGCTATCACACTGAGTAGGCTCAGTGATTTCCATCAGGCTCTGTGCTGTTGAATGCAATTCACTTTATGCGTGGTTATATTTTGACTGAAATTTTAAAAACATACTATTCCTTGCAGTTCAATAAGTATTTAACTGGATGGAACTGTTTCCATTTGGAAGAGTTGTTTGTTTTTTTTTTTTCGTAACAGCAGCTCCTCGCAGTTTGGGATTAAACACAATTAAAGTGAGGAGTTGTTTTACATGAATTGCATACTGGACAGCATTTCTGTGGCTGCTTTCCAAAGGCAGAATTTTCTAGTCTCATTTTACCCATTTTGGGGGCCCACGTTCAGGATAAAGACCCCACCCCTCAACCAGAAGGGGAAGGCTCAGAAGTGATTGTCTTGAAGCCTGGAAATGGAAGACAGGATTTCTATTCTTTCAACCTGTGTTTTCAGTCAATTAAAATTTGTACTCAGGGCTTTTCGGTTTGA
>VXBU01011048.1:855056-893967 GCA_013400315.1 Bombycilla garrulus
TTCCTGTAGGGTGGAAGACTGGTATGACCAGCCTTTAGGCCAATATTCAATGACGAACACTAAGAACAATTGTTAAGCTTATCCTTACTCCGCAAATCATGTCAGTTTATGCTTATCTTTAACTTGTAATTATTGAAGATAATAAAATTTATGTGTGCACCTAAAATTAAGCAACGACTTTACTGTTTTGTTGAAAGGTCATCCATAATATGCTGGGGAGAAAGTAGTCTGGCCTGCCATGGCCAGGAGAGGCTGCTTTTATATAAGCCTGCATGACAAGGTAAAAAACAGGCAAAACTTTTTGAAGATTTCCTCATCCTCACTTCCCACTCCATATCCTCCCACCTTCCTAAATTACCCTTTTTACATCTCAATTGATGGAAAGACAAAGAAACCACTGTAAGTGTGCAGAGCTGCAAAGTGATGCAAAAATTGCAAGGGGCAAGACTGAGAAAAACAAGTCTAGTCCAGTATGAATGTATGAGACAAAATCACCAGAAGGAAGCTAAAAATGTACATTGACAATGAAGGACAAAGAGTTTTATAAACATTATTGCTGCAGTCTGTTAAAGAATTTTCAGCAGAAAAAAAGATACAAGAAAAATTGATGAGTAGAATTAATAGAATAGAAAATATTTTAAAAAGGGAAAAATTATTAATTTTTGTCATTAATTATTTTTAAAAATGGAGCACATGCTCTAGTATTCTGAGAGTTAAGCATTTGTACATATCTTTTGCATTGTTTTGAATGAAGCTCAAGCATATGATTAAAGTTCTTCGCAAAATAAGAGTAATTTTTCTGAAATCAGGCTGGAGAGCTACTTGAACAGGAATCACATTTCCAGACATAGGTCCAGGCCCATGTGTATGTGTGATGCTGTGATGCTGTATTTGAAAATACTGTGTGCACATATCGCAGAGAGAATACTTAATGTGCTTGAAGCTGGCACCATGCTTGAGCACCCTGTTAGATTGTGGTGCGAGTGAGAAGGTAAAAGCTGTAAAGGAAAAAGAAAATACTTGTGAAAGATTTAGGCATTTCTCCAGATTGCTATTATACTGTAGAGTACTTACTATTAATGCTGTAACTTGTTGTGTAGACACTTAAGAAAAGAATTCTGCTCACATATCTGATAGGACTTTGAAATTCAGACTTTGCCGTTTCCAGGTCCAGGTAACATTTTAAAAAGAATAACTGGTTTTACTGAGAAGGGATAGAATTATCTCTTTTTCTGAGAGGAGATAGAAGATAGACAGCAGAGGATAGATAGGAGAGGACTCTGACAGCAGGTAAGAAGACCTACACTAGATTTTTAGAGAACTGAAAACTAAGCTTTAGAAAAAAAACTTCAAATTTAAAGATTAACTCTTCACAAACTGATTCACTGATTTATTTATTCTTAATATAGTGAGAATATGTTTGGATTTAGTACATCAACATGCCAAAGGAATACTTGTTTTGGAGACAGAAAATATTAACTTATGGAGGTAATGCTATAAGGATTAAATGCCATACTTGACTAGTGCCATGGTCCTACAGAAAATAATGAGAAATTGAGGAAAAAATTAGAAGCATGCATTCTAAATTTTTTTAGAAGCATTCTAAATTTTTTCTTAAGTTGAACTTATTTGAAATTGAAGCAACTCAGCTATCTTTTTTGCATCTGTCTTTCCTTGAGCTTCTGTAATGTCAATACCTACACAACCTTTAAGACATATACATGTTCAGATTTTTAATTATTTTTAATTTCCATTTGTTTATAGGTTTTATATTGTTATTTACTTAGTCTAGATATATATGACAAATCTCAAATAAAGAAGGTGCTCATCACTTTCTTGGTTTTATACTTCCATTTGGAAGCAAGTTTAACTGAGTATTAAAAACTTAGGAGGATTATCCAAATGATGTCTGTATATCAGTGGTTTTCAACCTGTAGTCTGCCATCTGGGAATCTCTGGATTATTCCTGAGCAGTCTGTAAAAATTGAGGAAAGTCCCAGTTGAGTTCAGTTGCTTAAATTCACAACACATCTTCAATGGAAACGTTTTACAACTTTGAAAATCAGAAAGGTTGCAAAACCTTTTTTAGCTATTTACTTACCACTTGCTTGGCATATTATTGATCTTTTCCAAAAAGCAACTGATAACTAAGGTTTTGCTTACATTCGGCAGCAGATGGTTTATTCTGGATAGCTTCTGACTGGAAAACATTAAAACGTTTTCTCAGAATATTTTCACTGAATTTTCCTTAGAATTCCTTGATATGTTCACTTTTATAGGGAAATGTTTTTCAGTATATGGAAACAAGAACTTGGAATGGGCCTTCTTTCAACAAATGCACAGAAGAGAAGTAAAAAAGCAAGCCCTGTGTCTGTAAATTAAATTGTCCTCTTCAGAACATGATTAAAATGTGCAATGGAAAATTAAGAGTCCACAAGTTAAAAATTGTTGATATCTGATGGATATTTCTCAAACAGCATTACTTCTCATGTTTACTATGTAAATGGGAAAAAATCAGGCTCACATTTCATGAGGAAGCCCCAACAGGAGTTAGATCAGTCATCAAGACTCAGAATTAAACCTTAAGACAGGGCGGAGTCCTGCTGATTTTGGGGAAAAGTGCCAGAGTCACAACCAAACCTCAGACTTCAGCCCTTGGGCAGATTCTTGAGAAGATGCTATTTTTTGGTAGACTTTCATTTGCAGCACCTAGGGTTTTTTTTAAATTTTGTGTCCTGTAATGCTATGTAAACGCTGCAGGGTTTAGCTTATGAAAGGTTCACTAACTGAACCATGTGGTTTGATTTGTAGCAATTGGTAACAAAATTCCTCCTATAGTTGTATGTAGGTGTCACTCTTTGATGAAAGATAAGCTTCTAAGGAGAGTATCATCCCTTCTCACAAAGAGGGAGAATGTGTTGTCCCCACTTCCATCAAGCCAAGAAAACCCTTCCCTTTCTGGGTAAATTAAGAGGACTAGTAACTTGCATGAGAAATCTCAGTTGCTATTGCAACATCAAATGATATTTGCAGAAGCTGCCATACAGGTATAGCAGATAGCAGAAAACAGACAGGTAACAGATACCATACAGGCATTGTGAAAAGTGCTATAATGAAGTGAGAAGTGATCTGGGAGTCACTGCATTTTCTGTCATATCTCACCTTTAATATAACCCTTTAAGAAAATATTTATCACAAAAAATCCCAGAAAGGATAGGTCTGTTCCCATTGGCAAAGAAAAGAAAAAAAGAAAGTTAGGTGCCTCTGAGATGAACCTACTCATCTGAGTGCCCCTGTTTCAAGGACTCATTGGACACCTCTCTTCCTTGAGAGCTTGGAGGGACTCATTGAAAGAAGAGGCTCAGGAAAAACTCAGGATAAGAAAGCTAAAGACATGGATTTATCCCTATCTACTTCTGTTGTTCTCAGAAAAGATGACTACTTATCTAATTGCATGTGAGAACACTAAGGAATGGCTAAGGATACTAAATTTTTCTATATGTTTTTAACAATGCAAAAGATGAACATTGCTTCTGAAAATCAGTAGTCCGAGACCTTGGAAACATTACAAATCTAGGAAATCAAGAGTAAACTGGGAATTGAGTAACATAATTCTGCCTGAAACAGTAGTAAACATATGGAATAATTGGCCAGTGAAGCAAGTAATCTAAATGAGTTTAAGAGACAGCTGGACATTTTTATCTCGGGAGAGAAAGGACTGAAGGATATAGAGATAAACCAGGGAGTTGAGGATGAAATATACTGAATGAGAAGGCTTGATGAACCAAAGGATCCTTTCTCTAGTCAGCAATTTCTTATGTTTATAAATTTAATACAAAAAGCTGCTATGTGAAACACTATTTCTACATAGTGTCACCATGTCTAAAGAAGAAACATTTTGTTTCAGAAGATGAATTTTACTGATGCAGCCTCCACTGCCAGTAATAGATCTGCTTGATCCACCCACTTAAGACAAGCTCAACTGCCCCCACTCTCTCCAAAAATTGAATTATTTACATTGTACTTTATTGCTTCAACTTTCAAATTACTTCATGTAGTAGTGCCTTACAATCCCTTTCTTAGCAAATCCGTGGCTAGTGAAAGTGTCATGCAGAGTTGTATGTTTCCAGTCCAGCTAGCCTGCAGGGAAAATTTCCTTTATTAGTGTTTTGTCTTCCAACAATGATATTTTAGATGAGCCATCAAAAACATCGTAGTTAAAGACATTAAAAAATATAACCATGTTCATTCCAAGTAGTGTGTCTAGCTAGCTCTGCCTCTAACTAGTTTGGATTAGATCATAGTTTTCCTCCCTGTCATCACAGTCACACCATCATTTCTTTCAGAAAATAGAAAATAAAAACCAAAAGAAAGAAACAAGAATGAAATATTGAAAAACTGAAATGACATTCAATTTTTAGTACTAACTTTTGTATCCAGGCTCAAAGTTCACTTTCAATGCAAGTTCTATATGTGGTTACCTAACTACCCAAGTGCTTCACAAATCAGACATTTGGATGTGTAACTGGCAAGGTTTATGGCTGTAATTAAATTGTGGTTTACACTGATTACAGATGCAAAATTGCATCTCTAGGAAAGGAGGCCAGGCTGAGGCCCTTTCAAAAGTCATGTTCTTCAGGTTGAACCAGAAAGATTGTACAGTAAGTTTCAAAGACTTGCTTTGCCATTAACTTGCAGGTTTGCTTTTGCTGGTGAAACATCACTGGCTTCAGCAGTTTTCCTTATTGATACCGGTACAAGTTAAAAAAAAAAAAAAGGTCTCTGGAATTAGGGGTGTGGGAGGAAGCTGGATGTATCAGCGCCGAGTGTGCAACTGCACCACTTGTGTTTGGAGAGGCACCATTGCCAGCTTCCTGTGTTTAGAAGTGCTAGGACTGATTGTTGAAATGCCTATTCTGACACTAAAATTGCAATTTCTCTGTCCCCTGCTGTGCCAGATAAGCTTTTCTGGAAAGAGTAACCCTTGTTCAAAATAATGCTGTTTCCAGAAACACTGTGCAAATAACAACCAGAGTCTTTTAAAAGTCAACAAAGCAGGGAGGAAAGGGGAAAGGAAAGGACTGCCAGCTCAAGTAGAGATTTAATAGAAATCCCCTTAAGTTCAACTGTATTAGCTCCTTTGTGCCTCATCATTTTATTGTGTGGAGGAAGTCTGAAATAAGGATCTTCTCTGTCTTATCACAGGATATGTGTTTATTTGAAGTGTGGTCTTATCTAATTCATATTCCTGATTGCATTTAATGAAGAACAATAAAGGAATGTACCAAGTTTGTGTAATTCAAATAAACTCACACAAAAATAGGCAGGTAGCCAGATCCACTGGGGAGGGAAGAGAAATGTGGTCATCCCCAGCATATACACTGCAGCATATACCCTGTTCAGAAATCACCAATTATTTCATTGCCCTACTCAGATATACAAAAAAGCTTTCCTTTCCTCTTGATAATTGGGATTTTCATTATCCTTCTCCCACCTATCATGAGAGAGGATAATAGATCCCACTGCCTAAAAATCATGCACAGGCCACAGGTTTCTCCACACTTCTGTGCAGAAGTATTTATAATAGAGACCGTATTTACTCACTTTTCTCTTTGGCAGGTTTCTCCTTTATGTGAAACCAAGCCTACAGAAACCGTTCTGCAATCAGGAAATATATCATTATCATCACTCTCTATTTTCCATCAGACTTCAACTGCTGGAAACATCTCCCCTCCCCCACATTAGTTTTCTTTTCTGCACCTAGATTAATTTAAAAGGTTCCATTTCTCTTGGGCTAGCACTGCAGGCAGGGACTCGCCAGAGACTGGTTCCCTAACGACAGCAGTAAGTCTCACTGGGCTTTCTTGAGAAGACGTTTGCCAAGCCTTTACTGCTCACCCAAAAGAAACTGCCTGAAAGTTGCTAATATTTTACTATTTTTATTTGAAGGTTTGTTTGTGTTAGCCGAGACAGTGCCAAGTTGCAGGGTAGGTAGGGAAAGGAGGGAGAATTCCAGAATACAGCCACAGGGCCTCATTGCTGCCTCGCTGTTCTTGGGGGACCTTTTCCTTGGAGATTTCTAGGAAACAGCTAGTTGAGGCAGCTCCTGGAAAACAAGGAATTTGTTCCTGATTATGACATAGTCTGACCGTGTGAATCTGTTCCGGTATTTATGTCTCTAACACACAATAAAGGTGAATTTTCCTCCTCTCCTACTTTTTTTTTAACTCCTAAGACACCTCTTCTGGGTCATTTTTTCTGGATAGTTGATGGTGCTGGTCTGCTCAGCTCTCTCAGCCGAAACAGGTCTCTGTGGATGGAGAACAGCTTCATCATCTGTGTCCCCTCCACTGGTCCCAGCCTGAAACACAACAAAGGGAGGGAATTTAGGAACATAGCACTGGGCCTGGACCTTTCATTGAAGAATTTCCAAAAGGCTAAGCTTTTTCACTTCTCCCAGCATGATATACTCTAATAGCTCTCTTTGGCTTATCCCTGAGATTCGAAACATGTAAGTCACTGCTCTGAGAGGTAATTCCTCTTTAATTCAGTTCTTCCCTCCGCAAGAGAAAGGGTCTAGTAATACTTACCTGACACCTCCCACTGCAGTGAAATCATTTTATTAGTACAAATAGTTCACAGCTCATAAATGAAAATATTCGTTTTCGAGATTTATTTTCATTATATTTTCTGCAGTTTCACATGATTTGGAGGACTTTGGAAATAGAAAAATATCAGAATGAGAAAGTTTGCACGGCAGGAGAGGGGATTTCCTAGTCACAGACCAAATTCTTTTGCAGAAGGTATCTTAGATTACCAGTAAAGAGAGAAAAATGCCTTCTTTCCAGTGTAAACAATCCAGATTTCCTAATTTGATTAAAAAAAGAAGTCTGTCAGCAGACAAAGCAGAAAAAGCAGTGCTTTAAAAATTTCTATTTCAAAACATTTTTGCTGCGCCCGCTTCAAGTTCCATTTCCTACTTCATTTTTTATTGTGATTATAGCAGAAAACATATGCCCTTCTTTGTATGTGACTCATAATCATCGTTGCTGACTAGTCATTTAGTTCAGACTTGCTGCTGTGTCCCAGCCCTTGTCTGAGACCTGCTTTGTTCTACTATTTGATTGGGAACATGAGCAGGTTTATTCCTCTTTTTCTACCTCACAAGGTAAACAAGGAAAAGATATTTCCCACATTTTCCATGTGTTTCCAGACATATCTTATCTTTTATATTTGTCACTACAAGCTAATGTTTCAGTCTGTTTAAAGTTGACCTCTCAAGTTGTGAACTTCCTTGAAAAACACTGATAAGCAAAGAAACTTTAACAGCTATTAGTGAGGGAGTGGTGGTGCCATGAGTTAGCACTAGCATTTTATCTCAAGAAAGCAGAATGCAAATGTGGCTAAAGTTCCCACGTGAAGATATAAATATATTGACAAATCATCATGGTGGCTTCAACACAGTACTTATGAGAGGAAGTGGCCTGTATTTCAGAAGGAGCTTTGTTCCAAGGTGCTTGCCAAAAGATGTGGTTTCTCTCTCAAGTCAGTCAAGGGAGGTGTGCTGCTGAAGAGCAGCATCAGCCACCATGGCATTGGAAAATGCTTTTCACCATTCTGAAATCCTATGAGGACCCTGACCCACTGAGAGCAGTCAAGGATACAGGATGAGATTGAGAGCAGTCAATGATGCAGAGAAGGATACAGGAGTGCTGGTGGATCAGAGGCTGAACATGAGCCAGCATTGTGAACTCACAGCCCAGAAAGCCGAGGGTACTCTGGGCTGCATCAAAAGAAACATGACCAGCAGCTTGAGGGCAGTGATCCTCCCCCTCAGCTCGTCCCTCAAGAGTCCCCCCTGGAGTACTGTGTCCAGCCCTGGGGCCCTCAGCACAAGCAGGACACAGATGTGGTCAGGCAGGTCCAGAGTAGAGCCACAAAGATAATCAGGGGGCTGGAGCACCCCTCCTATGGAGGCAGTCTGAGAGAGATGGGGTTGTTCAGCCTGGACAAGAGAAGGCTCTGGGGAGACCCTACAGCACCTTCTAGTACCTAAGGGGGGCCTGCGAGATAGATGGGGAGGAACTTTTATCAGTGTGTGGAGTGATAGGACGAGAGGCAATGTTTGTCATGGTTTAACTTTAGCACTATCTCAGCCACACGCAGATGCCACTCATTCCCCTCTGCCAGTGGGGAGAGGCAGGATGGGGATGGGGAGAGAACTGGAAAAATCAGAACACCCATTGGTTGAGATAAAGACAGTAAAAGCAAAATGGTAAAGCAAAAGATTCACACAGGAAAACAAGAAATTAATTCACCGCTTCCCATGGGCAGGCAGGTGTTCAGCCATTCCCAGGACTGCAGGACTCCATCACGTGGAACAGTGGCTTGGGAAGACAAACAGCATCACTCTGAACAGCCCCCCCTCTTCTTCCTTCTTCCCACCACTGTATATTCTGAGCATGATGCCGTATGGTGTGGGATATCCCTTTGGTCAGTTGGGGTCAGCTGTCCTGGCTGTGTCACCTCCCAGCTCCTTGTGCATCCCCAGGCCCCTCACTGGTGTGGAGCACTGAGAAGCAGAAATGGCCCTGACTCTGTGTAAGCCCTGCACAGCAGTATTGAAAACATTCCCATCTTATCAACCTTGTTTCCAACACAAATTCCAAAACATAGGTCCATACTAGCTACTGTGAAGAAAAGTAACTCTATCCCAAACAAAGCCAGCACAGGGTTTTAAATTGAAAGGAGATAGGTTTAGATTAGATCCTAGGAAGAAATTCTTTACTGAGAGGGTGGTGAAATATTAGAACAGATTGTCCAGAGAAATTGTGGATGCCCATCCCTGGAAATGTTCAAGGCCAGGATGGATGGAGCTTTGAGCAACCTGGTCTAGTGACAGGTGTTCCTGCCCGTTCCAGGTGCTGCTGAGGGTGGAAATGGATGGTGTTTGAGGTCTCTTTCAACCCAAATCATGCTATGATTCAGTAGGTGAGATTTATGCAGTGAAGGGTGGAGAACCAAACCCTGCTGCAGTTCCACCTTCCTCTCTTAGTATGTACTAGCAATTTGACCGAGCAGGGTCAGTTGTTTCCCAGTATTTTTTTCAATTTTTCCCAGGAGATTTTAAAGAATGGAAACATGGTTAGGGATAGAGTGAAGAAGTCTCTTCTTAATATGGAGTTAATTCAGATGGAGTTGGTGTTTTTTGCTCTTCCATTAATTTGTTGATTACTCAGTGAGTGTTTTATATAAACAAAACTGAGCCTGGTATTGCTTACAAAAATCAGTTCCCTACATGCATCACTATTCACTTTTTCCATTTTTCCATTGGTTGCCTAAGCCACATAGCATGTTTTTAATCACTGTCTCCATGATAGTAGCTGTACAGTAATTTTACTGACAAAAGGAAGGATGTTATCAAGTTTTCATTTCTCATGAACAGCACAGGGACAGTAAGGGCAGTAAGGAATATACTGAATTAGGAATATGCAAGTTGGAAAACCAGGAAACTTTATTTTTATTTTTTCCCCTGTTGTCTTACAGCATGTCTCTCTCTGAAATATCACTATTAGAAAATATAGTAGAAAAATGAAATATGGGGTAAGATAAGATTTTTTAAATTTCATCTCATCTGGAGAACAGTAACTGCATATGCACATGGGTCTCTATTAAGGGACAGAAGAACAATCAGGAATTAGTGGAATACCTAGATGAGTCTGTGCAAGAGCAAGAGAGGAAACCAGTTCTGTGCCAAAGGAGCAAGTTAGAAGGCTGACGAAGAGATATCCTTGCATCAACATTATGATTTTCCCAGAACCCTGCCAGGGCAAAGCAGTTCTTATCCTAGCCAAACTCTCTGTGCAGCATGAGCACAAAGCATCACAGCTGTATTTCTACCTGCTCCTTGTGGAGTTCAGCCCTCTAACTGCAAAGCCTATGTGACTGTGGATTCATCAGTGATTTTTACCTTTTCTCACATTTGGCAGTTTTCTATTATTTGTGACAAATTCTCAGCGTTATTTTCACAAACACTAACTATTTTATGGGGACATTTGTTCATTCCTTGCTTGCAAAGTTGCAGTTAGGGACTCCTTCAGCCTCCTGACTGGCTGGGGGAGGAGGGGAAGGACAGTACAAGAAATTTCAGCTTCTCTCTTATTTTCAAAGCAGTGAAATAGTTGTACTTGTCTTCATATATGATCAATGTGTTAATAAGCCAGTCAGCAATGGAGTAAGGTAGGGAGCTACAAGAATATAGTCCTGACATGCAGTTTATGCCAGTCCTAGTCCAACAACAGGAAAGTCCTAACAAAAGCAGTTGTAGGATAGCTGCTGCCTACCCTCGTGGGACTGCTGGAGTGGAGTGCTTGGTGCAAAAGTCTGACAGCACAAATGTTCAAAGTAAGGCAAGAATACAGTAGTAGAGATTACTCCCACTTGCTCCATCCTAACAAACCACTGTTCTATTGCTAAGTGGATGAGCTTGGAAAGAATTTATCAACAAACATTCATGGAGAAAAATTAAATTGTTCAAATGCTCATGAGAAAAATGAATGAGGCAGGGTTCAAAGTAATAGACTGATCAGACTCGCCTTCTTCCAAGAAATGCAACAACACATGCCTTCATCCTCAGTTAGGATTCTTATTGCAGAACGGGTAATTAAAGGGGTGTGGATGCGATTGAAATTTTATATTTTATAAAAATGTGTTATTATTTTATTTTAAAATATTTAAGAGCATGTGCTTTAATTAAAATTTCTTTAAAATGTAAGTAAGCATCACGATTTGTAAAGAATCTGGAAAAATTAATGCAAAAGGTGAGTTTCTGGAGCCAGAAAAAACGTTTTAGATTAACTAAAATAAATAAGATTCATATTGTTTCCTAGATAGAGGACGGTTAGGTATTTAGATCCAATTCCTGCAGGGTATTTGTGCATTCTCTTACAGATTAACAGCAGCTAGCAGAACGAAACCCAGACTGTTTTGGATCTGGCCCTTCTTCAGGTGTATAAAGTAAAGCAGAAAAAAAGAAAAGTCAGTTGAAAATTGCTGACCAAAAATCATCAAAAACTCTGACCTTGCTGTGCCTAACCAGGCTGGTAGAGACTGGCTGCATCTCAAAAATAATCAAGGTCTAATATGATGCTGACCCTGTGGTGTCTTTTATATTTTGGCATGGAAAGGAAATAACAGAATCTCTCCACAGGCTACTCATTTATAATAAATACTGATTGGCTATACTGGTAATTTTATGTGATAAAGATATTAAATTGTGTCAATAAACCAAGAACGAGTGATGTGTAAAATAATTAGCACTAAAGGGAATGTAATAAGTTACTTATTAAAATCCATAGATGGATTATGTGACCCTGTGATTACAAAGCTAGGGAGCACATGACTTGGTGCACATCTTTTGGTCCAAACACCTCATTGCACTCTGTCAGATTACTGGCTCCTGACACTAAATAAAATTCAGATATGATTTATGGAGTGGCCTTTTGACAGGAGCTGGAATCAGAAATGGTTTAGGCTTTGCCAGTATTCAGCACTGTTTTCATTAGCTCCTGATATAATGCAGGTATTACATTTAGTCAACCGAATTACGTGTAGTTCTCCAAGATTCTCCCTCACTCCCTGTAGTCATTGTTCCACTGATAATAAAATTTTCCTATCAATTTACCACAAGAGGAAGACTGAAGTTCACTAAATTACATCCATGTGTATTTGTGCATTAGACAAAGTGATATCAATTAAAAGAAACAAAACAAATCCAACTTGATTCTATTTTTAAATTGTTCATGGAGAACAGGGAAACTGGCTCACAGAGGAGGCCACCCCTGAATTTCAAGCACTGGAAATTTCATTTACCTTAATTAGCAAAACAGCATCAGTCTAGAAAATAATAAAACAAAGAGAGAGAGAGATGCTAAATAATATGTCAAAAATGACACCTGGCCTCCCCTATGACCGATTAGTTTGAGAGATTTGCTATGTGAGGTGGAAGCATCATTTTGCACTTCTTTCTCCCTGCTCCCTATATAATTTTATTTTTTTTTAGACAGCCTGAAAATGGTCTTTTTACACACAAACAGCAAAAGAATCCCATTTCTGACAGCTGAAGTGAAGCTATCTCAGTGGTTTAGCAGTACTGCCACACGGAAGAGTTGAATTTGGGAGTGGCCTGGGGGCACTCTCTTTATGAGCCTTTGATGCTCTGATGTGTCACAGAGGTGAGGCGCTTTGACTTCAGGCAGCAGCGCTTGCTGATGGCTCCTGACTCTGCAAGCACTTCCTGAGGACTGAATTATGACACAGCACTTGCATGGCATGGTTGGAGGTTGCTTAGCCCTGTCCTGACTGGAGAATGAATGAGGCTAATAGGTGTTTCATGGACTATGTGCTGGCACACAAAATCCATCCCAAATTAATCTGGCTGTGTACCAGAAGAGCTATTTACAGAGCTTCTGCAGCAATAACTAGGCTTCATGCTACCTGTAATGCAGAATGACTTCCTGGGGCCATCTCCAGACTCTCTGCTTACAGCCTGTGATTATTCCTCTGAGTTTCAGTGAGTTATTACTTTTTGTTTTTAACAGTTACTGGATGTTGTGACTTTTGTGCCAACAAGCATTCAACAGAAGACCAGAAATTGCTAGTATACAGTTCAGTCTGGAGACATGGCACCCATGCCATCTCCTACAACTTTGGAGACATCAAAATACCTCAAGTGTGCTGACTTTTGGCCAAGTCTTCAAATCATTATTTTTGTGGATATTCCTTTTTTCTTCTACTTTGCTGCTGTCTTCATACTGTTGGTTAGTTTTATGCTGGAAGTCTGTAATCTTTATATATCTCTTCTTACCCAGTGAAGGTAGCTCCAATGTGAATGAATCTTCTGGAGTCCCCTGCTCCCTGGTACTTGGCAGGGTGTTCTGGATGACATTTTAAGTCAGTTTAGCTCTGTCAGAACTCTGTTCACATACTGTGTATGAGCTGGGAGTGATTATTTCCTTGCTATTTATTGCTTTACGTGTCAATTTTATTGCTGGGGTGGCACCTATGTGTTATGGCTGTAAGTCCCTGGTTTCTTTGGTGTGCAGCCTTCCCTGTTTAGCTGTTATTTCTCTTAACTGATCTGTTGCTTGTCTGTTGTTCTTCTGGATTGCAGCAGGCTGGTCCCCAAGGAAATGATTCTGACTTACCTGTCTATGTTGGGCTCACATTTAGCTCCAGAAACAGTTTTCTGTGGTGGTTCAATGCTGCAAAGTGGGGATTAGCTCTTACCTTTCCTACCTTTGCCATGTTTCTTCTGTCTGTCTCTGAAAACTGTTGACATGGAGGATAGAATGCTTGCCAATTTTTTATTCACTTATGAGAAGAAGCTCCCAGTTTGGCACTGTATTATTAAAATCCTGCTGTTCTACATTAGTAGCTTGTGTAATACCTTGCAAAAGGTGACCTATGCTTTTGGTTAATTTTCTTGGTTTTCACCCACTCTTATTCAAGCTGACATTAAGCAGCTAAGTAAGCACTTAAATTAAGAGTATTGTTTCTCTATTCTAATCAACACAGATGGGGAAGAGTACTTCACAGGCCAATTTCGATCACAGGTTAACCTGCTCTATGAAAGTACCTCATTTTCTTTGCTGCTGGTGGGAGTGACTCTTCAATGTTTTAAATTTTGCAGGATGAACTCGGGCCCCATTCTGCTTACCCCAAATCAGAGTAATGATGCCTTGTCTCTGTTTAATTTTTGTCCTCAAATTCCTCAAATATTCAGTCTGAACAAGCTTTGGGTTAGGAGTTCATGAGACTGTAGCATCCATTGTCAAAGCACCCTACATTGTTCCAGGCACATTGTGTGATACCTGGTTAGACAGTGCACTCCTCAATATCTCTTGTATTTATCCCCCAAGAAGTGGTAATGCAAACAGATTTCACTCTATAACGAGCTGAGGCTAGCAGTCACTTACTGAGGTGTACCTGATGAGTGCTCTCTTACTGAGGAATAATAAGTCATTTGCTTATGATCGTCTGTCCATATCCTGAGTAGAAACAGAATCAAGATTGGAAAAACTCATTCTTAGCATGGTCAGGTGAAATCTTGGCCCTTCTGGAATCTGACAAATCAAACTAATAAAAACCAGAAAAATCCTTTTACCTTTCCCTTCATCCACAACTTCCTGACTATATTGGTATAGGTAGACTCCATAGGTGACAATGCCAGCAAAGCAGGCTCAATCTCTCTTTCTTTTGTCTGTCTTAGGAGGGTCACACAACAGGTTCTACAGGCACACAAACTACCAAGAAAAGTACAATGTGCCCTTGCATCTTGACAGCCACTCTGTGGTAATTACTTATATGTGTGTTCTCTCTTCATGATAAAGGCAGCATTTCTGAGACAATTTGCCTTTCAAAGGTGGGATAATTCTGATTTAGTCTTTTGGAGAGCATGCACAGCTCATTATTAAGAAACAACTGATGTAGTGTATATTCACACTTCAAGTCATCCTAGTCGAGACTGTTGCTGTACCCTAACTTCTGTTCCGTTACAGAGCTAATGAACCCAAGCTCTTCTTCAAGGAGGGCACAGCAACTTCAAATTTTGAGACTGAATATCTCAGGAAGTCAGTAACTGTAAGAGTTTCTGAGGGAATGTGATGTGAAACAATTATTCTATGTGTTATTATAGTTAGTGTTTTCAATTTGCTCAGAAAAAACACAGCAACTGTGCATGGAAGTGTGAAAATTTCTGCAAAGGTATTCTCAAGTACTTGTTGAATCAGGAGAATTTAATATGTTAGCTCACAGTCACTGCTCCATATCTAGGTCTGAGACTATTTCTGTAACAAGTGCATGTTGCTCTGAAATTTTTGGTTCATTTTTCCTATTCTCTTAGGCCATAATACTGAACTTGCAGTGCCAAAATCCAAGATGGTCTATGGAGAATTCAGGTTTTATTTTCTTATGAGGCTAGATTTGGATTGGGTGTTGTCCTCGTCCAAATGTTTTGCCTGTCCTTTTCTCAGTGCAATATTTTTTAACGCACCTTATACCTCAGCACAGTCTACAGTTATATTGGTCTTGGTGAGCTGGATGAAAAGGCAGTCAGCCCATTGTGAATTGTTCAAGCATGCATGTGAGGAGATAAGCATTTTTCTCTTCAGAATTTGTAATTGGGGGAGGGGGTGGGGTTGCAGGCTATAGATTCCTTTTTTCTCAGCTCCTGTCAATTTTTTTCATTTCTAAGACAACAAAATCTATATGCATTGCAAAAGCATTTGTGTAATAAATGGGGTTGATTACAATGTTTGGACTAGAGAAAAGCAGAGGAGACTTACATCCACAATCTTCACAACTGGACACAGAGTCAGGTGCAGCCTTTGGGTGAAGTGGTGCATATCCTGCTGCAAGAATCTCCTCACAGCACCAGGAATAGAGGCAGATTCACCAGGACTTGTACCACCTGTTAGCAAAATGCGTGGTGGCCCATGTCCCAGCATGGCAGGGAAGCTCGGTGATGGTACAACTCCCACATCACAACAGGGACTGCTTCTATCCCAGGGGAGCTCCTGCCAGGACTGGGATATCAGAGGATATCTGCCTGAGTACAGAACTGCATGAATGGTTCCATGTTTATTTCCACTAACTTTAAGATGGAGAGTCAGTTGAGCATGAGGAGTTGGCGCCAGCAGAACTCCTTTATTGCACGCTGTTTCTCACATCCACAAATCAGGATGTTCATATTCATGATCAATGACAGAGAATAAGATTCAGAGAAAAGGATAGTCTGGCAAATCCTTAAGATCAAAAGATCTTAAAGAGAGGAAATTTTTATGTCCCCTACTGAATTCATATTTATGGAATACAGTTCCTACTCTCTGAAACACACAAACATTTGTATGGGTTTTGTTCTGACTTCTACAGGTTGTTTATTTTTAAGATATCAAACCTGTATTAAATAAGGCAATTCAAAATACTTAAGATGTATTATGAGATAAATAGAATTTATCCTATTGGAATCCCAGAATTTCAAATGTTCAGATCAAGAAATTCATAATAGCAGCTATAAAAAGTGGCAGTGTAGCCAAGTAAATTGTACACCAGGATCCAACAGACATGGAGCATTTTCTTTCTTGTGTCTCTGGGCTGCTTAGGCAGGTCACTTTACTTCTTTCTGCCTCAGTAATTCCATCTAAAAATGTCAATAATAATGCTGTCATACTTTGTGATGTTAGGTAGTACTACAATAACCTCTTCTTTATATGCAGGAACTGAGAGCTATCAGAAATAAAAATATATTTCCTATGATGGACTGTTGCTTCTAAGGCTCAGAGAAGACTGTCAGCAAAGTTGCTATTTTTGGCTGCAAAAATTGTGGGTTTGATTTTATTGCTAGAACGGATTATCTTCCAATAAAAATTGCATTTCATTTGAAGCTTGCTTACTGAAGAATGTACACTACATTTGCCACATCAAATTTGATAATTTTTATTCATTTTAAATAAAATTCTGTTATTCATTAGTTGTTCCTATTACAGCAGTAGTGGATGACACATTCATTATAAGCAGCACCTATTTCCAGAGACCAATAACTTTTTGAAATAACTAGATCCTGAGTAGAAATTTTCATACTCAATTTCTTCCCAGGGATGAATATGTTGGATGTTTACTTTTAAAAATATGAAATCGAGCTGGATTATTTTTCAGGATAAGGTGTTCAACAAATGGCAGGTATTATTTGGCTTGGTTTTTAGCAGCTGTGAAATACACTGGTCAATCTTGTTTCCATTCATAAATCTGTTGAGTATTGTATTTCATCTTGTGCAAGAAAAAAAAGGGGCAAAACCACCAAGTTTGGGGTTTTTTTAAGCATATAGTGAATTAGCAGTTCAAGTTCTATGGAAAATCAACCAGGCATTTTTGCATAAGTCACTTAGGCTCAAAGTGTCACATATATAGCTAGCTCTCATTGAAATAATTGCATTTTAGTTGAAATTAGTTAGTTGCAATGGTACAAGGGGCTTTTAAAGTTTAGGGTTTTTTGAAAATTTTGCTTAGAACTGAGGGACTAGCTTAACACAAAAGAAACAGCTTTTAATACCAGCTTTAATGTGGCCCCACTGTAAAGCCCTTGCTAAGGCTATTTGAAGAGGATAGGAGCAGCCTTGGTCACCAGTGATCGCAGCCAAGGTTCTCTATTGGTCAGGGAGAACAGCAAAAACAGTGCAGAGATATTTTTTTAATTCCTGTAAAAATCGGGACTGCCCTCATAGAGAAGCTTGCACTTTTCTCTTTGATAACCTGGTTTATTTATTTAGTGACTGGGAAATCAAACCAAGAACTGGAACTTCACTGTATTTGTACTGATGTCCCCCATCGTGTGTGGAGAGATTCTTCCCTGGCAACAATCTAAAACTAACCTTTACATTCTTTGAAATGCTTCTTTAGAGCTTGCCTCTACCTGTGCCTTAAAATCACTCCCATCTGTCCTCAGTTAGGCAAGTGACTCCTGCCTTTTATGCTAAATTGTTTGCTTTATTGTTGCCTAATCCTTCCAAACCACCACCACACCCTCACATCACCCTGTGAGCTTTGTCTCATATGCAGATTGGGAAAGGTTTGGGGTTGGTACTCTATTATTTGATCAGTACATTTAGCCTAGCACAAGGAGACTGATCCCTAGCTGACACCCTGCGCATCATGGCAACACAAGATAATAACAGAGGATTTTATAGGCTAGCAGGTATTTACAGGGCAAATGATAAATAACAAAGGGAGGTTGTGTTTTGTGTAAGCAAAGAAATACGATTAAATCTTCTGCAGGAACTTGAGCCTATTCAGTGCATAAATCTTTCCTAGCCTTTCTGCTACATTAATACACAATCAACTCCTATGAAGACCTAACTCCATTGCTTTCAGTTATCCACAGTCCTTACCTGTAACAATAGCCAAGCTCAATTGAAGTCATATTTAAAATTTTTGCTAATCAGTATGGAATTGAAATCTTTTTAAGAACTGTTCTGCTCATTTTATGTGCCGCAACTGGAGCTCTGTCATTAGAAAAGAAACATTTGGGGGTCTGGGAAACAAAACAGGAATGCCAGTAAGGTAATTATCATAACAGTCGACTCTGGGAGCGCAGGAAGTGGTGCTCTGTGGTGCGAACGCTGCTCCGCTGCCCCCAGCTGAAATGAGACATTTCCACTAGATAACTCAAAGTAAGTTTTAATATTATTTTTAATCATGAAAATGATTCAAACACTCTTTGGTCTATTCATTACAGCAGGAGTGGTTATTTCATTTTTTAATGGGAGCACTTACAAACAATCCAACTGTAATAACCAGCAGCATAAAATTATCAGTGATTGAGTCGATGCTGAACTTCTCACTTGTCAAACAGCGCAGACTGTTTTTTTCCTCTTTTCCTTAGCTCTTAGGTAAATTTCACTGCAAGCTAGCATCTCACACCAGACAAAGAGCAGGGAAGGGATGAAAAAACAAAAAGCATATGCGTTGCAAGGCCAACACAATTTCTTGTTTGTGAATGAAAACTAGGGCTGTAAGCTAAGTGGGAAATGCTGGCTGGGAGCTGTCTTGAATTCTTGCAAGCAAAAACATCAGGGATCAGAAGGCTGGTTCAAAAGGCAAGTGAAAGTTGATGAATTACTTTGTGCGTGTTTTAATTACCCTATCGTCCTGAGATTTTTGTGTATTGATCTGAACAGAAGTAATAAAGTGCTTTCCTCCCCTCACTCCCTTCTAAGCATTAGAGCTTTGTTTATTAGGTACGCTTCTAAGGAGAGAAATTACTCATCTTCCAGACTAGCATGGAGAAAGGGGAAAAAAAATACAAATGGGCGGGCATGGTCTCGTCTGCTATTCAATATGTTAAATCTAAATTGTTCATATAATTATTCCAGCATGTATTTTCTTCTAGGCTGCAGTGAGGCAGAAAAATTTAAAACATGAGAAATTGGACAATGCTAATGCGAAGTGAAATGTAGCTAAATGTTACATTCCTTTCAATGTCATTTACCAATAGTTATGTATCATACTAAAATGAAAGGAAAACATTAGCCTGAGAGTCAGAGTATTAGTGAGATTTACAATAACTAATATTTAAATAACCCTGAAAATAAACTTGAAATTAATATTACCAACATTTGATCAAGAACAGCACTGGGCAAAGGTGGCTGGGAAGGATACCTCAGAATAATTTTGAGAAGGTATTTTTTTGTGAGCTCATCAGGGATCCTCTGTAATTTTAAACTGTTCACTTTAAATATTAAATGGTATCAATCATGATATCATAAGATAACGTTAACGACCTTTATAAGGTAATGGCAAAAGAAGACAAAGAAAAAAAAAGTAGTTTCACAACAGCACTGAAAGGAAAGCATTTTGAATTGCACATTACATGCAAATAAACTTGGACATTCATTTGAGCACCAGTTCTTTAAGGAACTTATACTGAGAATTTGGCTTAGCTAAAACCTGCAAATTCTCTCATCAAATCACAAAACAAGACACTAACAAAACTGAAAATGAAGTGTCTCTATCCAATTTTTCACTCAGCCACCAGGACAGAGTGCCTAATGTCTCCTCATTTCCCTCTCCTTGGAATGGGGATGCCAAACTCTGCTGAGACTTGTGAGACACACAGGCAGCAGAGACCAGTGGGGCCCCCATGAAGCTCTTGTATGAAGGATGGGGCACATGTATGAGCGATGGGATTCCAAATCCCATCTTTACCCAATAATAATTAATAATTAATTAATACTTAACACCCATCTAGTGCTTTACAAGCATTAACTAATTAAGCTAATTCACCCAAGGTCAGTCCTTTGTACTCACACAATACCCGAGATCTTTTTGATCATACACCCTAAAGAGTAAAAACAGTATATCAGTAATGTTAGTTTTAGCCTAACATTATTTGGAGATTTTGATCATTAGGGATGGAATTAATCAAATATCTACTGTGTCCCATTTTTGCATTTTATCTTCCATTCTGCATTTACTATTTTTATCTTTATTAATAGCTACTGCTCAGTGGCCTTAAAGAATTTCTCCATTCAACAGAGAAACTTTTCTTTCCAGAGACTTATGCTAATTAGTACCTTGTTTGTGGCTTCAGTGTGATTTATGAGCTACTCTGAGCCCTGAATAACAAAATATCAGGCTATCTCCATAACTGTCTATTAATTTGTTTATCTTTCTATCTGTATACCTATCTGCAGAAATTTAAAACAGTGCAATAACTTTCAGATCAGTGACATTAACGCAGCATTAGATTAAAAGAATGTTACTTTATACAGGCATAAATGTAATTTAGAGGCACTTAGAGGAAGCTATATACTTAACATGATTCTTGGCCAGTGAAGACAGGTTGATCCCACTCATTTTGGGATTGCTAATTTGCAGTTAATTAGGAAGATTGATTCTGTTCTCTGATGCATAGGCCCAACCCTAAATGCATTTTTCCCGTTTCCGTGGCACCATGCTAGTTATCATTGTCAAGGTGCAAGTATAACTGAATGACATGGTCCTTCATAAAACATAATACTCTGGGAGTTCAGGAAAGTAAATCTACTAACCTTCAGCAAACATTTTTCTGGTTTACTCTGTAGACCAAAATCTAGTGTCATCTGCATTTAAAACAACTTTCAAATCACATTCCTTTGAGAAGGTTTATTGCAATTAGCAAATAAAACCAGAGACTTGCTTTAATGCTCAACTAAAATAACATAGTTTCATAGTTTGAAGGAAATAAAATATTGACATTTTGCTTGAAGGAACTTGTATCCTTAAATAAATGCAGTGGGCATAGCATACTTAAGCTTGTACCTTTTATAGAAGCTAACATTTATTTTCAATGTGTTATCTCTTGAGGAGATTCTTCCCCTGTACTCTCAAAATAAAAGCTGCTATGAACGGATTTGGGGGAGGAGTGAAGATGGCATTACCAGCAGCTGGTGTGGGCTAGCAGTAAATTGCTGCTCCCTTAGAGCAGAGGAAAGCTGGGGGAGCTGCGTTTCAGGAGGGAGTCTCTGGGCACAGCGTCTTGTGGGATTGTCATGGCCCAGCGTAAGTAGCACCTGACAAGTATAAAGACCAAGTCTATTCATAAAAAGTGCATCCAATTAGTTGAGCTTTCTTTACTGTTAACCTGATTTCTGACTGGTCATTTCTCCTCCATTTGGGTTTTGATACAGCTGTAGGTATCAGATCTTCACAAAGATAAACTGGGACAATTCCTGCTGTGCCTCTGTCACACCAGACTCTGGCTGCAATGGTCTTCCCAGCTAGTCCTCTTTCTCTGCTTCTGTACTTTCCCTTGCCATTGCACATAGGTGTTACAATAGGTAGCTGTTGCACACATCAACCCATCCCTGTCCTACCAAAGTTATAGCTACACTATTGGGTACACTAGGGTATTCTTCTATGGTCAGACAATTTTTCTGGCCTGATTGTATTAATAAAAAGCACACTTTCCAGCAAATTTGCGCCAGAAAATCTGTTCCAGGTTATCTGCCATGGGAGTACTGCACTAATTACTCATAAATAAACAATTCCTTCATTTATCACTTTACAAACAATGAGGAAACTTTTCAAAACAAGTCTATGGAAAATTCCTAGGTGTTCTAAGACAGCAAAATGAGGTGTGTCGAGTCAGTCTGGAAAAGCACAGATATACTAAACCTGAGAACCTATAGAGAGCCAAAGGCATTTTCTTATCCATTTGAGGAAAGAAAGAGATAAGGAGAAATGAGATACTTGCTATAGAATAGTTCCCGGACTCAGTAATTTTCCTTTCAAAATTTCAGTGTCACTGTGTTCAACATCTTTCTCTTATCCCTTAACCTTTCGATTTTGCAGTTGTCAGTGTTCACAGTCCCATTAGCCACCAGTTGCAAATAAAACAAAAAATATAAAATACCAAAATATCTACCAGATGTAAGCATGCAGAGTAGCAAGAACAGGCAGTGGACACAGCTCTCAGTCAGCCCCATCAGCTCATTCAATATACACATGTGGCTTGTTGTCAGAACTTGTGGTTGCAGCCCAAAAGGATCAGGATCAAAGCAAGAGCTTTCCTAGTTCAAAGCCAAATTTGTGTCTTTGCTGGCTCATTTGAATTTTTCATCCAGACTTTCATGGCTTCCTTGTGTGCTTGTAATTACCACATCTTTAAAACCTGACAATCCCTTCATATGGGCCAAATTCTTTTCTCAGACTGTGCTTGTGCTCTACACAGGGGTCCAAGAAAAGATATACATATGCTCTCTACAACACAAACTTTGGGCCCAGATTTGATCCATTAAAATGCGAATAGAAAAATAAGCAAGTTATGAGTGTATACTTCACAGAGAGGAAAAGAAAGTAATTCAGAAGCTTCTGTATAGTATCCTTGGGGCCTGACACGTACTTCTAGGGTCTCCAGTAGATGTTAGGATAAGTAGATAGTTGAATATTTTCCCTTTGAACAGTAAATCAGCCCAAATCTGCCTAGCAGAAGAATTGAGCAGTAGTTTAATTAATCTTACATTAGTATTTCCAGTGGATACATTGTAGGTTCTCTCCTGGTCAGAATACGAAAGCTCCGATATCCACTTCTGTGCTCCTAACTCCTGCTTAGGGCTTCTTAGCTCCCATTGATTTCCATGACCAAGATGATGAGCACCTTTGCAACTCTAAAACAACACAAAAAGAGCATGAAGCCCATCAGCTTCCTCTGGAGTGGAGAAAATCTCCCAAAAGCAGAGGGGCAGTGAATCTAAGACTCACAGCTCCCACACGCACACGCCCAGGCTACACAAAGTTTGTAGGTCCCTTGTTGGAAGTGAAGATTAGATAGCAGAGTTCAGAACAGGCAGCAGGAAGTTTTGGACCAGGTGTGGAGAGAAAAAAGACCTGATCTGGAGATCATGGGGCCATAATCAGTTTTAGTGTGCTTTCTACACTCCTTTTACTGGGCACAGAAAAAGATCATAGGGAAGCAGAAAATTGGAAAATACTCACAGAAGGCACCAAAAGGATACTGTGATATGTGGGTTTTAACCCCATTAACCCTTCCTCAACCAACAGGATATTTGCCAGCCTTTCACAGGTTTTCCATTCCCACACTTCTGGAGGTCCCGTCTGCCTCCTAGCAGCCAGATAAATTATCTTAAACATCAGATTATCCTTTTCCTCTGACTCACAGTTTCCTCTTTCCTCCATTTTCCCCCCTTTTCTTCCCTGATCTCCCAACGTATTTCATGACCACCTCTGAGCAGAGTCAGCAGTCCAACCCAGCCGTAGTGACTCCCATTATCCCTCACTTTCCTCTGTGCATGCTTAAATCCTTTCCTGACCTCCAGTAGGCCTTCCTACCTTGGATAATCCCACCGAGGGCTGCTCACTAGGCTGGGAGCCTCTCCTGGGCTTGCATCAGCTTGCTACATTCAAATCTCATGCTCTGAGGCTTCCTCAGGTCAGACACATTCCGCAATGAATCTGACCTGGGGAAGCCCTGAAGCACAAGATATTTGAAAGGAGGATCAGTCTGAGGTTTGAAGCAGAGAAGGGGGGCAGCGGGGTGTGAGTGAGATTCATGTTCAGACCAGGTCTTATTGTTTCTGAACCAGTTTTTCCACTGCTAGCTAACCATCGCAGATACCCAAACCACATTTCCTAAGCTACTCAGCAGGTCAAATTACTTGTTATTGAAGTGGAAATAAGACATGGGGTTTTTTTTCCCATTGTTATCCCTAAAAAATACTTTATATAGGTGTGCGCAAATGTACACATGTAAGTGCAATGAAGCTTTTAGAGATTACAATCATTCCCTGAATGAAAACTGATAAATATTAATGTTTAGCATGGTTGTTTAAATTGTGAAAGTAGTATTAATTAGGATTGTTTGTTTACACTGTGTTGGTAGTGTCAAGATGCCTGGCTATAACTATCAGGACCTGTCCACCTGTCAAAGATCAACTGGGTTTTTTTTAGCTTTGTCTGCCAGCAGGAAATCTCTGGGTCCATCCAGGCCTCAGATAAATGAAAAAAGAAAACGGGGTGTAAAGAAAAAGAAAAGGAAGACTTCCTAAAACATACAGTTCTTTATGAAGACCACATGCTTCTCAAAGCTTTTTGGTTGTCATTACTCTGCCATATTTTAGTATTTGCAGAATTTGAGTATGAAAAGTAACTAGGTACGATACAATTATTTTCATGTTTAAAACAGAAACCAAAAAAAAAAAGCTTTTGCCTTAAAACCTTGACAGAAAATAGTTGCATTGCACAAATCAGTTCTTTAAAAAAGGAAACTCATTCTATAAGTAGTTCTCTTATCCAGCTATGCCTAAAATAGGACTAACTTTATCTAATATCCCAATTACATAATATGGTATATTAAAATAAGTCTCCCTTAATGTTGCATTGCAAAGGGTTTGGAGTCCAGGAACAACGTTGGAATAGGGACAGAGTGACCTTTTAAAAAGAAAAATGAAA
The DNA here is from genome assembly GCA_013400315.1 of Bombycilla garrulus. NCBI lineage: Eukaryota > Metazoa > Chordata > Aves > Passeriformes > Bombycillidae > Bombycilla > Bombycilla garrulus. Next base: position 879,558 of record VXBU01011048.1, read on the forward strand.
TGAAATACACTTTCATTTTCCAGAAATATGCATGAAAGTAAAAACTTGACAGCATGGAAGAACATAAGCAAATATATCTTTTTATTTGAAGATAAAAAGAAGCAGGGGCTAGATAGGGAAAGGAAAAAACCTGTGAAAAAAACGGATGATGCAGTTTTTACGAATAAGCAGCTTAATGTATCTTGGCACCCACAGTAAGCCTTGTAGGAGCTCAAAGTGCCTCAGGCAATCTGTGAGCAGAATAGCAATTTTATTACTTTGTCATTAAACCAATTTCACAGCAGTATTGTTTGTTAATGAGCAGCGGCAAACGAGCGAAGATGTCACACACTGGAATAGCAGTGAGATTTGTGACCCAAGCTCAGAGCACTAAGATGGAAAGACCATGGCTATAAAAAAGGAAATACTTTGGGATGAAATGCAAAGTCTATACAGCAGAGCTTGTGTTTATGAGCTACCATTTTGCTAAGAGCTGTGAGAGAAATAAAGGTCTGGAAATATGCAGTTAAAACAGGGCCTATAAAATTAAAACCAAATTAAAGTATAGCAGAGGATTACTGCACAGGCTGTACTCTACAAAATATATTTTAAGTGATGAGGTGAAATCTAAATCAGTTTTGTTTGAATTCGGTTGGTATTTATAAAATTCAATAAAGCCATACCAAATTCAAAACCAAAGCAGCAGACCAAGTCCTGTGGTCTCTGATCTATAAGCTTCACTTTGAAGAAATTCAATTTACCAGTACTTAATTAGCAACTTGTCCCCTCTTTGTAAGCAAAGATAATATATAGGTTTTTATAGGAATATAAATACTGAACAGAAATAATCAGTGTGCCTGCACACATGCGCGCACATACACACACATGAATGGACACACTCTGATCGCACTCTGATTCTGTACCAAACAGTGAATCAGAATCACCCAGAAAAGAGATTACGTGAAGCTGAACTGTATCATTTGATAGGAGTCCTTTTTTTCCTTCCTCTTCGTCTCCTTCCCCTTTTTTTTTTTTTTTTTTTTGAGCAAGGGCTGATCTTACAAAGAGATTGGGAGAGAGCCTTGAGGGATACAAGAAACAGTGCCAAGCAGGCACATTATTGAATCCCTGCAAGGCATCCCGAGGTAAGTTTGCTGCCTGAGCTGTCTTTCCATGTTTATACACAGGGAAAACTAGTTCAAGCAATGCAATAAGTGGATCAGCATGACTGACTTAAAGGAAGAGGGGAAAATTAGCCCACCATTTTGCTCCATTTGCACTAAAGATGGGGAAATAATTTTGCTGTCAGGACTTGCTTCTGAGCCACCTCCTTTCTTTCCTGTAATAAAGCCCCACCCCATTTGTTTCTATTACAATCACATTATTTAGCATAATTATCCTCTTAAAAATATCTAGATCACTATAAACGCTTCCGTTCTTCTGCCTGTTTACTACCTCACCCATGAGGATTTCGGCACAGTAGCTACCATACATTTGTGGAATGCTTTAAGGGCTCTGGCAACAGAATAAATTTAGCATATTTGTGCGTGTCTGTGTGCCTGTGTGGATCTCGCTCTCAGTTTCTCACTCTCCATGTGTGTAGTCAATTTGAACAATGTATTTCACTTCAGTTCACAAGCACGCTGACCTCTCTATCCAGTGATTAATATTTTTAGATGCTTGGTTTCATAGCTTGGTAACTCGTGCATGTTTTCTGCTATTTAACTAAGTGGGTAAAGGGGACGCTGCAGGAAATGCTCATTGTTGAGCAGTAGGCGGTGCTCACAGTTCTGGGAGCTCAGCTTAAGACTGTTTTCTGCCTGACAGGGCAGGACCCCTAGACAAATCCCTGGCTGGGTCTATGGTAGTTGGCAGCCATTCAAAACTGGTTCTCTGCCAGCAGTATTACTAGATAGCCAGACAGATCAATTCACTTTTACATTCCCGCCATTATTTATAGCACACTGTATATCTGCTCTTGCTTATGAACTAATGATTAGCAAATACAGTACACATAAAACATAAGCATTTGTTCTGTGCAAAGCTTTCTGTTGCTGATATTGCAGATAGTTTTACAGGTCATGGAGCCTTAAAAAGGATTTAAAGGGCATGTCTTGTGTAACATTTGTTCCTTTGAAAATGATGCTCCCTTCCTATTTTTGTGTAATTGGAGAGGATAGAAAGGTTTACTTGCTGCTTATGTTTCATTGAATTCTTGCATTTCCCCTTTCTCCCACAGACTACTAAGGAAAACACGTAGGAAGAGAGGCTTATACAGTATTATTTGTTATTTAAGAACTGTAATTCTATGTAACACTTAGGCTTTTCTTTTCAAAAATATCTATTGGTAAAAACAAACAAAACCAAAACAAAACAAGAAAAAACATGAAAACCAACAGCCCTGCTTACATTTCAGAAGATGTCAGGGCAACTGCAATTTTGTAAACTGTAGAGAAAGGCAGATGATTTGAAAATTTGGGAGAAAATACCACACATTTACTAGGCCCTTGTGGCTGTTAAAATACTAGTTACAGTATTAAATTGCTTCAGTTACTTACGTTTTTGAGCTGAAATAGGAAAAATTCCAAATTGAAGGCCCTGGCTTCGAAGCAACACAGATCAACTGAATTTTTTAAATCCAGATACAATCCAAACTTAATGGCCAAATTAATCCCTGGCATAAACACAGGTCTGCACAATTTGAATATTTTTAGCTGATTGCTGCTACTGGTCTCGCCACAAGCTCCTGTCAGGTAGCAAGGCATATGCTTACTACACTGAACATTATTACTCTGAAGAGTTCACAAAAAGGGGGCAAACACACTGTCACTTCTCTGAAATGAAGTTCAAGACTACTGCAGCAAGTGAAATTTCAAAAGTTTCAAAACATTCTCACACTGGACTGACTGAATTAATTCAAGGTGTGCTGCTGGTGAAGATATGTTACATAATACGGAAATCTGTTAATTTGGTTGCCTAAACTGTTAGTTAACCCATACGTTGGTCTGGGTTGAGATTTAAGGGAACATGATGTCAATATGTTCTTAAGACGTTGTCCCCTTTCAATCTGGCAACAAGTGCACCAGAAAACTTTCTGTATGGAATCAATTTCCTTTACTGGGAGCTGAGTGTTTACAGGTGCTCAAACTGAGGTACCCTATGAGTGCAGGGCTATGATAGGTGCTTTCTAGGACAGTGAGAATGCAAAAATTACATTATAATAGTAATCAGCACAACTAAACCAAACTGATTTACATCCAAAACCTGACCCAATGGAACAGTAAAGGTATAATTAGCTTTTCTCACCACTTAGCATCAAAAATAAGTGAAGAGGAAGAATAGAAGTGCTTGAACAACATAAGATCCCTAAAGGGCACATGCTCCGACAAAACATTTCTGCTCAGAAAAATGTGACTAAAGCTGATTTTGCACCTTATGTGATCAACTCCACGCTCAAGGCATACAAAAATCCACAATACCTATTAAGACAATATTAGCCACAATACCTATTAAGGCTATCTATCTTATTAATTTGTATTGCTTTGCATTAAATGGTGTATATATTCAAGATGTGGGTCAAGGCCGAATCAGGAATGCTGGCTTGGCAAAAATCTTCTCAAGTCAGACTTTTCAGATCCAGTCATGTCTAGTGACTGGTACACAAAAGTGAATAATCCAGGATGATAGGCCTTTCTACACTTCTCTGAAAGCTCAGCTGTCTTCCTTTTTGTTTGTTACTTGGAGAATAATGTTGGAATGGTGAACTCGTTAATTTGATGTTACCAATGATGAAAGAGCAATTTCCAGGAGAAACTGAGCTTCATCTTAAAAAATACCAATGAAAGCAGAAATGGATTAAAAACTTGGATCTTCAGAGAGGAGCAGTTCTGTATTATCAGGAAAATTATAGTCCAGAATGTGCTTCTCGCCTTAAATAGATTGCAAAAATTTTTTTATATCTGCTGGTTTTATCACTTCTTTCTTTTTCTTCTGGATTCCTTACCCAAATTCAATGACTGATGTAAAACATATAGAGTTTCTCAAGTCAAAATTCTGTATTGCATTTGTATAGTAGAAGTCTCTTCTTGGCCAAGACTATCACTGAAGCAAGACTTATAAAAAATTCATTTTTCATCGTGGTTTTCAAAACATTGCATTTTGAAGGGCTTTTTATAAACCACCTTTTATCAGACAATATAAAATATGCTGTATTTCACTTGCTTGTTTCAACATAAATCAACCCCCAAAAAAAGTTTCTTCAGCTCTTTATATTGTCTGGCCTTGTTCATTTGTAAGCCTGCAAGTTTAATAAAGACTACTTTCTCTGTGTGGGAAGACTATTCCATTTTACATAGAGGGAACAAAGCAAAGGAAAACAAAACCTACATTTTAAAAGCAACACTGTATCTCAAAAATGAATATATTATATGTTGATGGGCAGAGTGTCCTGTAAAGCAGCCAGTAAGTGCTTTGGAAGACACTGAGAATATTTCTGGGGCATATATTGAAAAATAAATCAGGATTTTTCTATTAACTTTAGAACCACGTGGAACTTCCTTAACACTGTACTGTTTTGTGACGGTCTTAAATGTGGTAAGGTCTGTCCATGTGTGTTTTCCAGGATGTCTTTCTCTCAACTTTAACTTTTCAGTGCCTACTGAAACCCAGTAGTTTAGTCAATCAGAGCTTTAACAGGAGGAGAGAAATGAAGGCACAGTAGTTTAGAGTTCACTTCCACACAGGAGAACGATATTGCTTCCTGGAGGGAAAGATGGAATACTGCTGATCCCTTGAAGTTCTTGCTACTCAGATCTGGGGAGGGAACTCAGCAAAAAGCCACTCATTGGATTCAAGATTAGATCTTTTCTCAGTTACTTCCTGTTTCATTGGCCTTTTTCTTGATCCGTCCTTTCTCAGACTTTACTCTCTTTAAGGATGAAAAGTAGATGCCATCTTGCTCACAGGTGTTTTTCCTTAAGTGAATCATAAGTTTAGCCTTTTTTAAAATAAAATTCATGATTGATGTCTATGGCCTTAATTGTAGTGAGCTAAAATAATTTTATGTACAACCAAATATTTTCACTCTTGCTGAGTATCCTATTGCTAAGTTTAGTCAAAGGCCACTGATAACAAAGGACAAAGTAGTTGGCTCAGCAAAAGCCAAGATGACTGTTGGCTGACTTATTCAAGAACAAACACTCAGAACTCATTCTTCAGACAAGGCCTAACTCCATTAGGCTGTCATAGCACCTGCCTAACTCTCAGTCATGTTAATGAAGTTATCCATATGCTTATAGACAGGCACATGCTTAAGTAAACTGCTAAATCAGGGAGAGCAAGCCTCAACAGTCTTTGGCTTATTGAGGTTCTGGAGGGTCATGTTTGCATAAAAGCAGTTCTGAGGAAGAACTTTATTCCTCAGCCACACGACTTTCTGTTTATTCCTGTATGTCAAAATTCCGGCTTAAATGTAAGGGTTTTTTTCTCTCCAAAAATCACAGACAAACCCAGAAACAGTGCAGTGGCTTGAGCATCAGTTTGGCCACAATAATTCCTTTAGATTTGAAGCATGGAATGATAGTAAAGCAAAATTAACGATGAGTCCAAAATCACCTTATGAACCTTGGCTGAGGTGGGTGTTTTCTGCTAAAGTCCAGCATTATATTAATTTTATTTGATTGTGCTTACTGCAAGTATTTCCTACAACTCTACTCAGAAACTTCTTGTTTTCCTCTTTTGGACAACTAGTCCAGGACACCTAATCTGTAGACTCATTAGTCATAATAAGGCAGCTCCTAGAAGCTCCTGCTGAGATGCAAAGCTCACTGTGTGCCATATCCATGTAGTAGGTGGGTCAACTTTGAAACCCTCACATCCTTTCATAAATACAACATATATGTCTTTTTTATATACATGGATGGTTTTGGAAATCTGTCCCCTAAAGTATTCGATCACCTGACAAGGTTACAAGAAATATTAATAGTGAAGTAAGGAAGTGGATTCAGCATGTGAACAGCACACAGATACAAGAATGGAGCACTGAGATGGAGCTTTGTGCTTCCACAGAGGTGTTCAAACAGTAATTAAACACTGAAGCAACAAATCTGAGCTGGTGAAAAACTGCAAAAGCTTGTTCTTGGAATATCATACTGACATATTTTTCGTGTTATGTGACAACATATTACAGCATAAGATAAAAATGTATAAAAAAATCTCACTGAAATATGTTAGGTGGAAAAGCATTAAAATAACATAAAAACATTTTATAAAAAATATTTTTATCCTAAATATAAATGCATTTTGCTGCTTCATTCTCTGGCTTTCCCAGAAAGTCACACTGGGTCCCTGTGTATGTAATCTAAATGAGGCAGTGGTTGGGACAAATTAGGATCACATTTGGAAAGAAGTTTTATTCCTTGAGTCTCTCCTTCTGATTGTCCATGTTCCTGATTTGAAGTCTGTTGAGGTGAGCTACAGTTCTTCCACAGATTTCAATTTTGAATTTTGAATCAGTCCTCAAATAGCATTTGAAATAACTTACTCAAACAGCTTTTGCAGGATGACACACAGACACATGGCAGTTCCCTGCAAAAGACTGCAGCAGTTTATGTCCATCTCTTCCTTTTTTTTTCATATGTCATGACATAGAGATAATAACAAATGACTGAAAATACCTACAGTAAAACCTGTACCACCACAGAGCTGTTACAGCCCTCAATACTCTCCACCAGCATGTTAGTCTTCACTACTGTTCACCAGCACGTGAAATCAGAGAGAGGCATCTGTAAGCCACACTATGAAACATGGACCTGACACAGATGTTTTATCTTGACCTCAGGGCACAAATTTTAGGAACATTTACTCCAGCAAATTTGGGGTGTCTGAATTGTTTCTGCTGTATGTGGTGACTTTAAAAGAACAATGTGCAGTAAAAATGCAGGATATAACACCAGGGAGACAATACATTTGGGAACAATCCCCCCAGAGCCCTCTCCAGCAATGCCCCTCCCCGTGCGTTCCTGCTGCTTGCTCTGTAATAAACCTACTCTGACCCTGACTTTGCACAGTAACTTACTTCCAAGAAACAGTTATTTAAGGGGATGTACCTGTAAGGGATTGTTTCAGAGGAAACACAGGACTTTTTGCTTACACTGGCATGCTCAGAAAAGGGCATAAAGGTTCTTGTCTCCGTCCACTGTAAAATAAGCAAAAAATATCAGTGTCAGATAAATCAGAAGGTGTTCTGGCATGCATGCTTCACGTATGTTGGGAATCTCAAGATTACAAAAAAATGACCTGGCAATGAAGCAATGGCTGCTTTAATCAATTTGTTTACTTATAATCTTCAAATAGATAAAATAGTTTATTTAAAGGAAAAAGAAATAAGATGCATGATGCTTATTACTTGTAGCTTTCTCCAGGCTCCAATAGTTACTGTGCCTGCAATTTATATGCTGTAAAGTATAGAATCATGGAATATTCTGAGTTGGAAGCAACCCATCTGATGTAAAATTTTGGGAAGTTCTGATCCAATCTGCTTGTCCCAAAGAGAAGCTGGGGAGACATGAAGAGAAACTTTGTTGTTATTGAGAGGTTTTACATAGTTCAAAACCAGGGAAAATCAGACTTACCATTCCTGTGATAGCCTAGAATTAGGTTCCTGAAAATTGCTCGATCAGGACACTCAGAATCAGAGAATCATAAAATTGTTAAGGTTGGAAAGGACCTCTAAGACGACCAAGTTCTATTGTCAGCCTAGCACCACCACCACGTTCACCACCAAACCATGTCCTCAAGTGCCACTTCAGCACACTTCTACCTCTCATTCTCTTGTTGGCCTTTGTTTCTTTCACTAGAAGCCAAAGTGAATTGACTTTGCTCTCCCCCTCCATGGTGTTCACTTCATCAGATAGATGATGGCATCTGTTTTCAAATGAGCCACACGTTACAAAGAATCTCAAATTCATCTGCTTAATAGGAAATGCTTCTAAAAGAAATCCCTTAAAATATACTTGGATTAAAACTAAATAGAGCTGAAGTAAAACAAAATGCAGAAAAGCTTATGTATTTTGTTATCATAAGTGCAAAAAGTTGTTCTGCCGGCTGCCAAAATTTCTGAAGTCTACATCAACACTCTTCTCCTTTTTAAATCAGAGATTCTAATAACCCGGATTGGAACATGATCATTCAGATATCACATTCTACCATATTCTGGTTTAAGCTGTGCTTCCCCAACAAAACATGTGGGTTTGCGCACAAAAGTATTTGAACAAGAAACAGCCATTTCAGATGTATAGCTTTTCTGTGCACACTGTAGAAATAAATTCCTTCTGTATCTCTATATTCTGCCCTCCCACTTTCAGGGGTCATTTTTCTCCTCTTCTTTCTGATTGCTGAATTGCATTTCTTTTTACGGTCTGCAAAGGTAAAAGATTATTTATTGAGCTTTTTTTAAACCCTTTTCTTTCCTCTCCCCTTTCTGAGGGAAGCATTAACCTAGACAGTCATGAAGACATTGTAATTTACCCATCTACCACTTGGTAAAAGGTTTATCTTATGGATTAGAAAGTATTTCATATGCCAAAATATTTGCAATTTCAGCTCTAAGTTTTAGTCCAGTTCCTACCAGTACTTGCCACAAGGCAATTACCAACATTTGTTTTGTGGCTTGTAAAAAAAAAGGTGAATCTTGGAATACACATCATACAGACAGAATTATGCTATTCTCTTTGGTAGTCCCTTAAGAGAGACAACTAACTGATTGGGCCCTGAAATTGAAAATGTCTATTTTTTTATTTAGGAATTAAATATACAAAATAAAAAGCACAAAATGAGGACAATATTCTTTTTGTAGATTTTTTAAAAGCAATAAATCCACACATACAGGAGAAGAAGATAAAGATATTAAGAAAAAAAATAAAAAAAACCAAAAAAACCCAGACAACAATAATCAATTAAACATTCAAAAATAAAGAAAAAAGAGGAGAAAAAAAATTACCCAATTCAAATGGTGAGGTAAAGTACTCTTTTATGTTCCATTTCACATCCTGCAGGAACAATAACATTCTTTTGAGAATCAAAACTGAAATTTAGACATTTTTAGCTAGCAGGAAAATATATGTTTTGATTGAGCATTTATATGAGATTAGAATTCTTAAATATCAGTCTAATTATCCACATAAAAAAATCTTAGAAAGACTTTTGAAAAGTTACATGTGAATAACAGTTACAGAACAAATTGTAAACCAGACTCTAGTAATTGTAGCTGGTGCAATCAGGCCCTCAGCCATCATCAGAATTTAATCAGAGGAAGGTAAATCCTGTGCAGTGGAAAGGAATAGATATATTAGCAGCTAGATATTTTTGTACCCTTTATTGTCAAATTGTCTCAAAAAACAATAGAAAATATATCATGTCAAAATAAGGAAAATGAGAGGTGAGATAGGGAAGAAATAATTATTAACATTATTAACCAACAGGAAACTGAGCATTAGGTAGACTAGGGGTTTGGTTATTAGTGAAACTGTAGGAATAGCATGAAATGTGTCTCTGAGGCATAACAATAGCAGAGTTTTGTTCTTTGTGTTTGCTCATTACGGTGATACGTATTTATTACTGACCACTATTTGCTATAGGTTTTGATCATTTCAGTGCTGGATGTTTCCCCAGCTTCAAGGAGGTGTGGGTGGAAAAGGAGTCAGTTCTAAACTCCACTCACTCCTACTCTTTCTTTATTTACTTGCTTCGGAAAGGGCAAGTCTTATACCTCTCCCTTCTTTTCATAATCAGAATCATCATCTACTATTAACTGATTTATGCACATTAAGAAAGAGAGTAGGTAACAGACTCAAAAACAGATACAATTCACCCAATCTCAAAGTCCTTCACTCCATAGTCTCTACTTCCTTTGTATTGCCATCAAAGAAGAGTAAAATAAACATCCATCACTCTTTTCCAGGTTCAGCACAGTGAGTCTGAGTTTCTGTCCCCAAGGATTTTGCATTATATGTTTGCACTATCCATTTTACAAGCAGTTATTTTAGCAGCTGGTGGAACCTCCAATGGCAGACTATCCCCTACTCTTGCTGAAGGATGACAACAGTGATTTATTAGGTCTTTCCTTTTTGTAACTACCATGATACTGTAATGAGCAGTATTCACTTCACACTTCTCTTCCTGATAATCTACTGGTATAGATTTGTGGTTTCCTTTTAATGTCTGGTTCATTAGATGGTATAAATGTGTGTAGCATTTTTAGCTGTGGTTGAGGAAAGCAGGGAATGTTGAGGTTAAGGTTTATTATGACTGTCATGTTCAGGAATGGTGAGCTATATACTATTTCTGCTCTGAGTGTCTGCACATAACTCCAATTGACACTGGAGTTATGCATTCGCCTGATAGCTGTTTATCACTTTGCGAGTACTTTCTGTTTCTAGGGGTGACCAGAACAGAATAGATCTGAGTACTAATTATTTTGAACCTCCTTGAAACTTTCTGTGCAGCTTGGTTAAAGACATGATGGCATTCTATCCTTTACTATATTTTACATAGCAACAGGTAATAGTTCTGTCCCTAAAACCACAAACAAAAAAAAATTAGAATATTCAACAGTGTCATTTATTATGTGGAGGGCACTATACAGTTGTCCTCCCCTGACACTTGAAATAAAAGTGCTTCATGAGGGAATAAACCCCTGAAAGCTTGGTTGCAATTTACTTCTTTACTTCCTGCACACAGTAACAATGATAATTGAATTGAAAAGCATTTTAAAATTCATAAATATATAAGTAGCCATTATCTAGTGGAAAACATATGTCTGACTATAGGACCTGATCCACTACTCAGTTACTCCAATTTTAAACTAATGTAACTCGACGGTAATCAATGAGGGGGCTGTTGTGCAACTGAAGTAACATAAGGCAAATAACATTTTTAGTACATGTAAGGGTCATTTTGCTTAAAAAGAACACTATCATTTTCATTGTGTCTTTATTTTGGGTACCTTAAACCAAATGCCCAGAACAAGATGCACTCAGAATAACCGTGTACTTTTAAAACTTACTTTTATTATGACTGACAAAAATCTGAGAGTACTTAGCTATGTACTTCTATTACAGGGGTAAAAACATGCTGGTTTTTTTCGTTTTGTGAGGTAGAAATTTGTTTTTAAAGTAACCAAATGTAGCTGCTCAGTAATCTAATAAGAAAGTGCTTTCAGCTGGAATTTGTTTTGATGGTTAAGACAAAACTTCATAGGTTGGTTAATGGAAAGTGAACAAGATGATCTTTATATGTTCATAAATGCAAACAGTTTAAGATCAGAAGGAGACCATTAGAGTCTTCAGTCTGAGCTATTTTCTCTTCAATTTAACTCAAATTATCTTTGCCCTGAGCAGACTTGAGTTTGGCTGGAGGGTTGTTTTTGGAGTTTTTTTTTTTTAAAAAAAAGACATCCCACCTCAATTTTTCTGAAAATCATTTACTCCTGAAGTGTTAATCATTACACTGCGTATTAGTAAAGCATGTGTGGAAAGCAGAATCAGTAATTCACAATGCTAAGTTTATATAAAACCAACAATCCTTCCCTGCTGCTCCCCCCCAACTCCTATGAAAACCTAGCACCATAACCTAGGGGATGAACATAAGAGAGCACAAGGCTCTGGTGTTATTTGCACCCTTCTGATAGCTAAGCTTTTTGTGGAGGGTCTGCTGTGGAATTTCAAAGACAATAAGTAAACTTGCACCAGACAAATAAAGTTGCATTCCTTTACATTTTAGATGTGAGACATAAAACAGATACAGTGCTGTTCAATCCTTTATCAAGGTGACACAACCCCAGAAAGCTTTGATGCTGTCTATTGCAAATCTCATGAGAATTTGAGTAGGAAACAAAATCTGATTAGTTTGTTTGACTCATCTTTCTAACTACATATATTCAGAAAAGGTTTCTGTACAATTCTCTTCCCCTCTCTTTATTGTGTGGTTTGCTTTGTTTGCTTGAATTTAAAACTGCCATTACGTGAAAGTGTTGCAAGTATAAATAATTTAGAGGATAACTCTGTGGGGATACTAATAATAAGTCCCTGCTTTTTCTAATAGCTACTCATTATGGTTCTGAGAACTAGTATTCAAGTTACACAACATCACCATGTCACAGATATTGTGGATGTTGACAATAAAATAATTTTGACATCTTTTTAATTAAGTGTGTTTTCCTTCTTTTAAATGCCCCTTTTGTTTGCAACTGATTTAAATTCTCTAAAAATACCCGAAGGCTTCTTGAGTACAGAGATTGATGGACAGGCAGATACATCCATCTGGTTTTATCTATCTTAAGTGTGTGGATGTAATACTTTTCTCCAATAAGAAGCCACAATGATACAATTATCTATCAATGAACAATTACTTCTAAGGGAAATCTAATCAGTTAATAGAAGTTAAGAAAGACAAATGTACAAAGGCAATAAGTGGTTCAAACTCAAACAGTCCTACTCTGTTCACTCTCATTTAAAGAAAAGGAAAAGCTTTTAATTGGACTTCTCTTACTTTTACCCCATCATTTTATAAATTACTTTGCGAACCCTTCACAGCAAAATAGTAATTTTAAGTAGGCCAACATTGAGCTCAGGTTTTATGCACTTAGTGGTAATGATAGTGTAGATGCTCTTTCAGACTTAAGTCCAACTGTTGAGTCTTTTTTCTTATTTTTATATTTTTTGTATGGTCTGCAGTAAATGAATAGGTGACGTCAGTCTGAATAACTGTTGCTTAGAGAAATCAAGCTCCTTATCATGCTAACCTCATCCTGGGATCTTTTGAAAAGTCGAAGGGCAGGCATGCACTGTTTAAAGCAGTCATAAGCCACTGCCTACTTCGTGCTCCACACACAACAAACAGAGAGAATTAAACTGATGGCATGTAGAGGCCATCCTTTCACGGAGATGCACACTGTTTCAGGACTTGGTTCTTTGGACTATATTAGGGAGAAAAATATTGATTATAGATAACCATAAACTGTTCAAAGCTACATTTTGGGTTTGTGGTCTGTTTGGGGATTTTTTAACAAATATTGCAGAGATTTATCAGAAACATATTCACATCTTCCATTCCAAAATGTAGCTGTTTTGTGGTGATTCTCAGGGCAAATTATTTAGATGTTAAAGGATACATAGTCCATTCAAACAAAATAGAACTCAAGAACTGGGAGGAAAGTATCACTTTTAAATACTCTGGAAAGCTTCACACTGATGACTATTAGAGTTAAAATTACTGATGAGATGGAGCAAGCCACAGCTGCAGCTAGTGCAGATTGCTTGGCTAACAAACTTGCAACAGAGTATTGTCTAAATGAAGTTCATGTTTTAGTATCTTTTTATGGGTTTACAACCTGGCAAATAAAATTGACAGTGAACCCAGAGCAACATTACTCTATCAGACATTCTTAAATACGAGTTTTATTTCTTGATACTCCTCACACATTTATTCCCACTGTCTCAAACCCAAATGTATTTTCTAGTGTTTCTAGTGTTCTTTTTCTCACACCTCCAGTGGCCACCCCTCTTCCTATTTCCCCTTCAACAATATGCGTCTTTTGCTTCTGCCTTCATCTCTTTCCACCTTGACAACTGTAGTCCCCCTCTCCCAGGACTCTAAGTCCCAGTTCTTCATCCCTCCTTAATGTATCAAATGCTGGTGCTTCACACACACATCAAAACAAAAATCACGTCCTACTTTAGGCACTTCAGCAACCTTCCTCCCTTCTTTTCTGGATCAATATCAAAATTGTCTTTTTTAAAAAAAATGTTGAAACATACTTTAGCATAGATGTCTCTTCCCCCCCCCATTCTCCTCTCTTCTCACTTTGTCTAGTGCTGTCCTCCCCTCAGTTCAGCAATCTCTGTTGAAAAATACTTCCTTTCTACCATAGCTGCCATCTAAATAGCCTTTCTGTATCTAAAGAGCCTTTCTGTATCATTGGCTAGCCATATATTTTCTCCTTTGCCTGTACATACCTCTTAATTTCTCTCCATGGAAACTGGTTTGGGACAGCGCTCATGAGGAAGATTAATACTGTATGGCATGCTTAAGCAGTTATTATAGGTCTGTGCTATATTGGAAAAAAACAGAGCATGGTCTTGGTAGCACTTGGAATAAATTTGGCAGAAGGATGAAATGGGGGGTTTTGGTCTGGATGCAAAACGTGCCCAAAAAGATTTTCTCTTTCCAATTTTGATCTGTTTTTACTACACTTGAAAATGAAGTGTAAGCACCCGTCTTAGCTGCACATCTTTGCATCAGATTTGTCCTAGCAATCAGGAACATGGAACTGTGAAATTTGTGGAATTTCAGGTTATGATGTTTTCATATTTGTTCTTTTATAGACCCTAGTTTCTTGAACTAAAGGAATACAGACAGGTCCTCCAGATACTTT
>VXBU01011048.1:893979-908979 GCA_013400315.1 Bombycilla garrulus
AAAGTTTTTTTTTTTTTTTTTTTTTTTTTTACTGGGAACACATGTTATAAGGCATCAAAAATTAGGCAGCTAACTGGACCACTCATCTCAGCAAAACTGGTTGGCGGTTAAGGGACATACATAAAATACAGGGGGATTTTTCAAATCAGGCTTCTGTCAAAACCCTTTTAGAGTGCTAAATTCTTCTTTTCCTATTGACTACTATATTTGTTTTTATTTATTTCACTGACTCATAGAGCTAAAGCACTTCCTGAAACATCTCTGAGAACTCAGGTGAGACACCACAGGCTATGCTGTCTTAGGCTAAAATTTACTAGGAATAAAATGTATGTGATATTACTCAGGTCTGCTAAACTTCATGTGACTTATAAACATAAAAAGCATAGCTTTTGTGATAACAACAATGCTAATAATTTTGTGGATAATAATATAGTCACACTGGAAAGACTGATAATAACAGCTGGGGAAGAATCAAAAAAAGGAAATGGAAACTTAACTCTCCTTTAATAGTCAATCTGCATTTGTAATTTGTAAGTTTTATTCGGTTTGGACAATGAATTAAAATAAAAACATTGCTTTTGTTCCATTTATAGTTAATTTCTTATCAAAATAATTTTTAAATTCTTATACATGAAAGTACAATGTTGAACTACTTTGTCTGAAGATGCTGCCTGTGAATTTGGTGCATTTTTTCTCTTTCCACTGGCTTTTTTTTGGTTTGTTTGTTTGTTTTACATAATACTTCTATTGACCTTAAATTTTGTGTTTCTTTCAAAGGTTGGTTAAAGATGCTGTAAAACTTGGCTTGAACTTCTTATGAAAGCGTTATTATAATATTGGCTTGCAAACTAATTAAGCCACAATAAAAGATCTGTGTAGCATATTTTATAAAATATTTCCCCATTAATATATATGTATCTGTTAGATATGTATCACATTTGAGTTGCATGTGAGTGTCAAGCACAAACACTGCAATCTTTAGTTTTAGTTAATCTATTGCTTTTGAATAGATGAATGAAACCTCTGAATTTTCCAGCATTACCTAGCTGCTCTCTAGTCTCAAGAAGCTTAAGAACTTTTGGTCCACACTTACTTTTTTCCACTGGTGAGCATGCACAAAACTGCTTAGAATGGGATATAATTGAGAAATCTGGAACTGTAACCCTAGCAGTACCATAAAGTGAGATATTTCTCTGCCCATGGTTATTTTATTATATGGAGGACCTCCAGGACAGAGTAGGAACACAAATACAAATACAATGACACATAGGCAGTAACCTGTTCCACAGTGACACAACTTCCAATGCAAAATCAGTCTTGCCTCAAGGGCCAAACTTCCCCAAGGGCCAAACTCAGCCAAAGTTCTTGTTGTACATCAGCCATACCAAGCTTTACACAAAAGAGTCAAATGGGGTAGAGGGAGTGCTATCCTCAATGGCTCATTGGCTAGAAAATTCACTTGTTAAATAGAATATATGTTTGCAGGTCTTCTCTTCATCTTGATTTAAATCAATGTCTTAACTGTTCCAATTGAGTTGAGTTTCTCAATCAATGGGCTATTGAACATAATGCTCCATTTTTACTCTCCTTCACTATCATGCCTTTCTTGTTCTCCTGATTTCCAGTTCTTTTGTGTATGTAACGACTAGTCACTAGAACAAAATTAATTAAGAACGTGGGCTTGACTGTACAGCTTCTTGGTTAAGGCTCCAACTTCAGATGTGTGAAAGTGCTCATTAATTGTGGCTGTAAAATTGCTTAATTCGGGTGGAACCTCTTCAGAACATGAACTGAAAAGGCTTTGTTTACTGTACTGACTCTGTGGGAGATTCAGATATTCTTTTAGAATGTGATGGACCCATGCTCACGTCTGCGTTCCAAATCAAGCAGGATAGGGAGGTAAAACTTGATCTTCTTTCCAGATAAACAGTCAAATAATTATGGTGTCAGCTAAAAAGGAGAGATATTTATCTCTGTTATTATAAGGATGAACAGGCCTGTCCTAAGATGTCTGTCTGTCCAAAAGGATCCATAGAAATCCTGACTGGGCCTAAGTATCTAACTCAGAGACAGACCATGGTTACTGTAGAAAGTAACTGACTGTTAGGAAACACAAATACACAGCAGTGAAAATGGTGGGATGGGATCTTGAAAAGTAGAAGTCTACATGCCTAAAGAATTTAGGCATTTTCAGTGTTAAGTGATGGCTTTTTTTTTTTTTTTTTAAGCCAAAAATTGTATTTAGGTATCTAAGTCCACCTTCTGGTGATTTCTGGAACATCTAACCGGACAGAAAATTCCTTGAGAGCAGATCACCTACAATTAAGGCACTAATGTCAACATCCATTTGCTAGTATTACCTTCTAACTCAGAAATTCATTGAACATTTGGGATTAGCTTTGCAGAGCCTACGATGATTTTGATAACAGAACTTGGTAATTTTGAAAATTTGCCTTGTACATCTGAGCGCTTTACTAGACCAGGATGAAGTGATGAACATAGTTGGATATGGCCCTGCCATGACCAGTTTTGTGGGCTCAAATGCAGGTTTATACACATATTCTTAGATGCCTTTACCTCTACGCAGTGTAGAAATAATTAGTGAAATTCTGAAAATTAAGCCTCAACATCCTATTAGTCAGAACAGTCAGAGCTAATGTTGAAATCCATCAGCAACCAGTTATTAAAATTAGGTAAGATCACACACAGTTTCCAAACTGCTCTCATAAAGAAAGATAGGTAAATATTAGATAGGTTATACAGATTGGATTTCATTTCATGACAAATATCTCAATTGTATGCAAAATGTGGGATAGTGGAACACATTACAGAACTAGCCAGTTTTGACTGAAGAAATGCGTTGCAAGTTTCTTTCTGTGGTATGATTCAATTTTCACATGAGCTATTTAAGTGGCAATGACTGCATTAAAAAACATCTCCATCTACCCATCCTTTAACAGAAGAAAGAAAAATGCATTAAAAGACCTCTCTTTAGCTGGGAAAGCTAACTGAAACATCGTGTACTTGAGCAGAGGCTTCTCCAATGCTCTGCTCTGCCCATAAGCCAGATGAGTATGGAAATCAGGAGAATCCAGCCTTTCAAATGTTTTAGAAAGAGAAAACCTTCAAGGTTTCAGTCCTTGCTTGTTCAGAAGACAGAAGCTTGTTCAAAACAGCAGAGAGACAAGAAATGGTGTAACATTCACATATATGTCCTTAATCACAGCATATCTTGCCATCTAGGACCCTTGCAGAGCACTAGCAAGCTTTATCACTGACTTGCCAGCTGTACTTTGCAATTATCTGTGGGGAACCAGCAAGGTAGGCTAGGGAGCAAGGCTGAGCCCTGGAGAGATGAAGGTCAGAAAATATGAGAGCCTGGGTAACGGAGTGATAGGCTGAAGAAACAGCTCCACGGAGATTGTCAGTTTTTCCATCCCAAACCAGTTTGGCTCACAACTACGACACAAGTATCCACGAAACACGCTCATATGTAACAAGCTCTCAAAAATGTTTTTAGAACGTTTCCCCCTGATTCATGTGGAATACAGAGAACACAAGATGGCATGAGAGACAGCAAAAGTTTCACCAGTATGACACTGGGAAGATCTGTATATTTACCTCTTCATTTTAGCATACTCAATATGTTTGTCCTGCACTTGTTCTGCTACCGGCTCATCACTGTGAAGCACATACTCCATAACATGGCAGGCTCCAGTCTCTGCTGTGTGTGGTGTTGACACATCTTTAACTACTAAGACATTAGACCCTCTGGTTTGATGAAGTTTTGCCACTGGTATTGTAAAAATTAAAGGGAAAACAACATCTGCACCTACAGAAAGAGAGATTTACATGAGCAGAATCTCCAGTACCCAGACAGAGCAAAACACAGGGGATATCAGCATGTAGGTATGACTTACTGAGAGGTTATTAGATGTATCCGGATAAGAGCTATAACTTGGGAAAGGGGGAGATGTATTTATACATAGTGTATTATTTATGCCCATTACTTCTAATTGCCTAACTAGTTCTCTTTCCTCTCACGTATACTTTAGTACCCACCAACCAAAGAAAGATGTCTACAGCTAAATATCTGCCAATTATTATGGACTTTTGCTTAATATTCTATTGTTCCACTGACAGCACAGTATTTAATATATCATTTTATACTATCCTGTACATCATCATTTTCCTGCCTCCCTTAGGACTCTGGCTGTAATAGTTCTTATTTATTTCCACAAGCTAACATATATGCAAAAGATCTTGTAGTCATGATATCGCCCCCACCACCCTCCTCTTCCCATCTTTGTTTTTGTAATCCCTTTTTTGTCTGTTTTTAAAGTTACAAGATAAAAAATGTGAACATGCATGTGTGTGGACACAAACCAGGGTCACACACTCAGCTTCTCTCTTCTTCAGCAGTGTTATACTGCAGCCCTTTTTTGTGCCCTGTAGGTTTGGGGTTTTAGCTAATAAACTTGAAAACAGATCATAGGGGAAATAAAGGAAAACTCTCTTGCTATACCAATGGGCGACGCAGGATTTTAACAGCCTGTGTAGTAACAGATCACCTAACGGAATGTGCTCAGCACCTTCTAAGAGAACACATGGAGCATTGTCTCTGGGCTGGCAGTGCTGCAGTCTGGTTAGTAGCATCAAATGCTATTTCTTACTGGCTTCTTGTTTTGCCAAATGCTTTTTTTGAGGAGAATCTGCAGCAGTATAAGCTGGAGGTGCTTGCAACTGCATCACTATGTCTGAAACAGAACAGACATCTTTAGGATCCTGGTTTTCAAACTTTCAGCAGTGTGTTTCTATAAATATATTTTGGCTGTGTCTTTTTAGAAGTGGGCTCTTTGGATCCAATTTCTTGACATTCCCTGGTTGACAGGTAGAAAAATACACTTTTTTTTTTTTCCTTCAGATTTTAATAACAATGAAAAAGTGTACAAGCTTTGTGGTCAAGACAGGGCAGTGTGTACAAAAAATAGTTATCTTAAGGCAAAATTTACTGTTAGGGAAAATGGAATGTTCCTTCTGAACTCACGAGCTGGTAGTGCATGTGCAGGTTGGTTGTAGATGGTTGCTACAATAAGGCTTCTTTCATACAGGTGTGTTTATGCCCCAGGCTTGCTGGCCACAGTCCATTTCATTTACAGAAGCTGAATTAAACAATAACTACCGCATTGCAAAAAGAAGAAGGAAAAAAAAAAAAAAAGGGGAGCGTCAAAGGAGATGCCTGAGAGCTTTGTTAGGGCCAAGAAAAACCCTGTTGCAGTTGTCAGAGCTTGTTGATGTTGCAGAGAATGGCACTTTTTTTTTTTCTACTGGATTTTGTGGTTCTGCCTTAGGAAAGAAAGTAAAATAGAACGGAAGAACAAAGTCCTACTCTATAAATCAGCAGCTGCTCCTTGCCAGATCAAAGGAGTGACATTTTTGCTCCTGGACTACTTGTCCACTTTAGGTGCTTGACAGACAGCTAACAGCTGGCCTGTTACATAGTATAGGAGAGTTGGGCTACATCTTCTTCAGAGTAGATGACAAGCTAATCAGAGATACCCATAGCCCAGGACATGTGAGTGCACCTTGATCTCTTCAAACATACCCACTACATAATTGCTAAACACCTTTATGCATTTTTGGCAAGTTGCTACTTAGGTAGTTTCCACTGAAACGTAAAAGGGAGAATTAGTGCCTTAATCTTATTTGATCAGGGAAGTTAAACAGATGTTAAATTTGTTGACAGCTCTCCTTTTCGGTCAATTTAGAATTGATTAAAAAATTAATGTGTTAAATATTGATAAGTTAAAAATAGGTGTAAAATACTTGACTGTGTTGTTATTCAAAAACTACACTTTGTTTGGGTTTTTTAAAGTTGCCTAAAGTGAGGTCCCTCCACTCCTGATTGTGTTTTCAAGATTGTTGGACCCTAATTAGTTTTGAAAATCTTTTCCTAGGAGTTTAAGATGACAAATTAACACATCTTTAAATGCATGAGTTACTTGAGGTTTTAGAGGAGATTTGTTATCTTACCTTTAACATGAATTTCTAAGTGCTAGCAAATCAAAGCGCATGCCAAATTAGCTAAAATTGTATTTAGCATCTCCACAAGACGTATGTATACAAACACAGAATTTTAATATCAGTAGTAAAAATTTCAAAGTGATTCAGTTTCTAGTTGATTCCCATCTGCAATAAATCAAGTACAGGATGAGGTTAAATGCTACGGCTTGTGTCTATTGACTTTACATTTTATCTGTAAGATATTAATAGCTAAAGAAGTATGTCTGTTTGTCTCCTCCCTTCCTTTCAAGTATCTTTAAAAGATCATTTTTACGGCGCGTGGTAAAAAAAACCTATATGAACAACCTGATGGCACCGTCAAAAGAGAAGCAGCCTCCTCCGGCGTATATTCTGTGGTTTCAGGTGGCACGCACCAAAAGGCGCCCGTGTCCCACCGGGAGCCAAGGGGGAATAAGGGATGATACTTTTCCAGTGAGGCTGAGGTTCGCTGGGAGCCCGTGAGGTTCGCTGTGTCCACCCGCGGCAGAGGAGCGTGTGTGGAGCGGTGCTCCTCGGGCACGCTCCCGCCGCGCCCCGAGCCGAGGCTCCGCGGGGGTAGCGCACCCCCGGCCCGGCCGCGGTGCTCTGGCCCCACCTCATGGCGCCCTGCTGCACAGCGGGAGGCCTCCCCTGGGGCCACCCAGGCCGGACCTCGAGGCCAGCCCAGTTCTGCGGCCGGGAGCGATAGCTCTTCCCAGGCGGGCGCTGGTGGTGCCCACGTCGTGGAACGGCGGGGTGCGGCCCGGGCGCGGGGCTGTGAGGGCTGCGGGGCCCGGGCCGCCGAGCTGCGGGGTGCCAGGCTCGTGGGGAGCCCCGGCTGCGGTCGCGGCCTTTCCTTCCCTGCCGGGCAAGGCCCCGCGCACGAAGCGCTGCCCCGGGGCGAAGGCAGGGCGGCTCCCCCGGTCCGTGCTGCAGGGCGGCTGCTCCCCGGGACAGCCACCAGGGCTTTCCTCGGCACAGCCACCAGGGCTTTTCTCGGCACGGCCAAAGCGTTTCTCCGCGCTCCCAAGGAGTAATCTGGTAACCGGGAGTTACACGTTTAACGAGGTGGATTTTCCTCTGAGGTGAATAGTTGCTCGTCTTGCCAATTCTCATGATTTTATCACAAGGCTCAAGTTATTTCATGTTAACTCGAGGTCCCAGCTCCAGGAGACAGTCGTTATGTGAGAATATTTTCAAGTAAATTTCTAGATTTTGTGGCTGCGAAGAGCGTTTTAAAAATGTGGCGCAATGACTGAAAAACTCGCAAAGTAAACACTGGGAAGAGCGCTGTCTAAATTTCTGATTTTTTTAGGACAGTCTCACAGTTACAGGATGAGCAAAATCATGATTTCCAACAATTGGCAGCTCCAAATGGCACGAGGTATTTTTAGGAGGTCCAACATAAACATAGAAGACACGCCAGAAGTCTTTGGGATGGTTAGCACCCACCTCGGGCTGCCTCAGGCACCCAGCTAAGTTGTTCTCTGTCATCTTCTGGAGTCTTCTCCGAACGTGGATGGTGACTTAGGTCCTTTGAATCAAACCTTTGACAGATGCAAGATGTCTCAATAAGCTTTAGAAAGTCGGTGCAAAAAGCCCTTAACTCCCCTTCTCTAAGGCTGTCCAAAACTAGGTGAAGCTTTGCCAGGGAATAAACTGGCCTGTCCCTCCCGCTTCCTCTCAAAAGCAATCGTGTAACTGACTCCATTTCTCAATATTCATAACTTAGGGAAGCCTTATTTAGATGGCTCATTTCCAGGTGACTAACTCAGCTTTTTTTAATTTCCTATAAGGAGTGCTGCAAATATGAGTTGGTAACTAGGTGTGGCATAGATTCAGTGAAGCATAAACAAGGGCTTTTTCAGCTATTTTTGTACATACACATACTGTCTAAACCTAATTCTGTCAGTTTAGAATAGTGGAGGGAGAAGTTAAATAAACTAAGATAAATAGATTTTATTTGCTCAGATAAAAGTTTAGGTGATAGACAAAGGCTGCTGTAAAGGCAGGGGGTGGATATTGATGAAAGTGTTTTTGCAAATTAGTCTTTTCTAATGCACTCTTTCAGATTGCTCTGAGCAGCTCATGACTTTTAAAATTATTTTTACTGCTTGAGAAAAAAGTAATTTTCTAGGTTACTTAGGAAAACATATTTTGTGGCTCTTTCATTGGTTATTTTCCCTTCAAAATTAGGGCATTCTTAGGCAACAAGGGATCAGTGTAGCATATGCACTTGAGCTAAACACTGACATGTTCATAGTCCAAATACTGAAATATCATTTAGGCAAGGATTTATTTCCCCGTCCAAGGTGAAAACATTTGGATTACTTTTTAGAATGCATTCTTAGACTCTTACTCAGCAAAAACATTGAAGCAGGTGCTTAGACCCCATTTATTCTTGAAGCTCAGCTCCCATTTTTGTAGGTTTAATAAGAGTTGAGCTTCTCATCTACGTTTGGCAGGTTTTTGAAAAATCTTTCAAGACTGTTCCCCTGGGCACTTAAAAATTTTTGAATTTTTTTTTTTAATTCAGATGACAGATAGCAACAATTCTAACCCCCAATTTGTGTTGCTGTTGTCATTGCATTTTTATTATTTCTGTGACTAAGTCTGTGACAATGTTCATTCAATACTTCTGTTCTTTTCGAGTCTAAGAGCAGAAGTGTCTTGGGTAAAAACTGAGTCAAAACTTTCCTTGTCATTAATCCTTTTAAAAAAACTGATTGTGAATTCATCTCACAAAATTGTTTATTTCTCTGGTTTTCACATAAAGAATTGAGAACCGATTTATGCAGTGGCTGGTTTGTTAAATAAATTCAATATTTTAGCACCTCATTTTCTGGGGTGGATATTTTAAGTGGAAATCCAGATTGAAGACTGACACTGAAATTTTGCGTTGTACGTGGTGGCTCCATGTTGTTCCTCAGTTTCTCGTGGGGAGCAGTCTACGCTGCTGGGGCAGGAATGGTTCCGTTTGGCACCAGTTCATCTCAGAGAAGATGTTAGACGTACAGACAAGTGATGGGGGTTAAATATCACTCTCTGCTCGAGTTCAGCTTAGGCCCCCAGTTGGGAGCAAGTTACAGTTTCCTAAGCATTCATGTACTTCATCCTCCTGAAACAAGACCTGTTGTGACCCTACATACTTAAAGTGAATTTTCTGTGATAGCCATAAAGTAAGTCTGGAGATGTTTCTAATTCTGATTGTCAATCAGTACAGTCACTAACAGTTCATTTCAACAACTAATCTTAAGCAGATTCAGTTATGGTGTGGTCACAGTGTTTCAAAATATATGTACAGTGTGTGTAAAAAAGACAGTGGAAACAACAACAAAATTATTTTTGAGTGTGCCAGATTTGAAGAAGCAGATTAAGAGATCAGTATTTGCTATTTATTCTCTTTGGACTTTGCAGAAATATGTCTCTGTGATTTTATCGGAACATTATTTTATTATAAGAATAAAATGTATTATGCAAATTTGAGTTTAACATCATTTGATATGACTTAAGATAAAATGTGATAAATATATAGAGAAGATTAATTACAGAACTTCCAATAAAGTACAGAATGCATATTTATTTTGGACAAAGAAAACCGTGTCTCTGTTTGAAGAGATGTGATTAAATGCATATATTTAGATTATATTGTCATGCTAATTATCAATGGTAGGAACCAATTAGGACTAGTGCTACCAGATCACCAGACTACATTGCATATTCACTAGTGCACCTTTACTGCTCTACTGGGTTTTGCTGTAAGCAGATAAAAGTGAAATAACTTCCTTTAAAAGTCCGTATTGTTGTATACATTTTGAGCCAGATCTTGTTCATTTGTGCTTTCATAAACTGTCCCGCAAAAGTAACCAGAACTTCTTGAGTGAGAAAGACATACTCTGGCTGTAGGAAATAGATGTGGCTGCTTTAGCTAGCAATTAAAGAAAAAATACAAGATGCAAAAAACCTTTCGATTCAAATGGCTATTGTATGAATAAGCAAGGTCAGTAATCTGTCATTTGCAAAATGCTGGGAGTGAGTTTTTATTGAGCCTGCTATGTCAGTGACATGTATTTCTCAGCATTACACACCTCATTTATCATTCTGGAATGAGGACCTAGTACCATATGAATGTAGAGTTTGTGAAGGTATTGCCTCACAGCCCTGGAGGCTGATGACCCCTCTTTATCTACACAGCAGGTAAGGCACAAACAGTGGCAATGTGAGCTGTCTTTGCAGTCCCCTGCCAGTGTGCCTGACTGTTAAGCTGGGGGAACAAAGGAAAGATAGCATATGGATAGCAGATTGTAGGAGCGCTGAAAGAGGACTGAGGAAATCTATGTTGGGTGTGTGGCTCTGCCAAAGATCTCTTGTATGACTTTGGCCTTGTCACTTAATCTCCTTCTGTCTCTGCTCCCCTCCGCAAACAGGGAGAAGGCGTCTCTCCTCTCCCTCAGGCTTTGCCTAGAAATCTGTTCAGACTCTGAGTTCTCTTGGACAGTGTGCTTGTCAATGGTGGGGTGGAGTAAGACCGAGCTTCATTGGGTCCTCTAACTGCTGCTATCATCCAAATAATAGGAATTGCTATTAACAGCAGAGTAACAAAAAAGTCCATGTCTTTTTGATAGATTTTACTCATCTTTTCAGGCCATTCAATCTTTGGCCTCTGGGTGAAGGGTATGAACAAGGTAAGCAATTAGTGTCAGGAACAGAGCTGTGAATTCTTCTTTTATAGGGTTCCAAATAATGCTGAGAACAGTGGCATTGGTGTTATCTTTTTTCACCTGTCTCTTAATGCCTTTTGAAGACATTTGTGCCTAAATAACATCAGAGTGTTTCTGCAACACAAACTGAAGTGCTGTGCGAAAGGCTGTATTTTGCTTTACTTTGGCCCTGGATATGGCTCTCCGAGGGATTCAAAGGCAGCCCTCAAAAAAATGTAAAGGCTAGGGCAGGGACTCTGTTTTCTACGTCTCTATTATGCACTGTGCATATTTATGGGGCAGTATAGGGAATA
Organism: Bombycilla garrulus; assembly: GCA_013400315.1. NCBI lineage: Eukaryota > Metazoa > Chordata > Aves > Passeriformes > Bombycillidae > Bombycilla > Bombycilla garrulus. The sequence goes on from VXBU01011048.1 coordinate 905,036, forward strand.
AATAATAATGCACAAACACTGCATTCTGTGCCCTTGTCTACCAATTGTGCTGATGCATTACATGATGTAGCTACTGCTAGTGAAACTAGGATTCGATTTTTAGTTTCACCTGAAATGTATGTCTGTTTTGCACCTGCAGTCTTGCAAATATAAATAATTTCCTGTGTCATTTTTCAGACATACCCACTGGTGGGTATAACTGATGCTGCTTACAAACAAGATTTTTCAGAGGAGCCATAGAAATGGAATTTCAAAATTACCTGGTCTAGAGGACATTGCTTACACCTGCTGTTATGCAGATGAGCAGAAGAAAAAAAGGAGAAATAATGAAATCAGAAATCAAATCCAAGAGCTATTTTTCACAAGTTTTCACTGGACAATTTTTTTTTTTTTTTTTGGTAGGAAAACAAATATGGAGGACTCATATTTTAGGGCTTGAACCCCCATTTCAAAAACAACTAGTGAATTGCCTCTTGGCTGAGTTTGCAGTGAAAGACTGGTTTTATTCACATCAGCTGCATAAAATAAGGCCACGCTCCTCTGGGTGTGAATGCCTGGGCAAGATGGGGTTTTCAACACCCATCCCGAAGGCTTAGTCTGTAGAGACTGTGGACTATGTAAGGCTGGAGCACAGTATCCCAATCTATATGCTCAGAGGTAAAGCAGATGTTACCCGAAACCCTTAAGGATGTAGAATTTTCTTAATGCTCTGCCTTGTTGTTCAAGCCCATTGAAAGAACACTTCAGAGGGCACCCATTTCTGACTAATGTAAACTTTCTGAGGAGTATCCAAAGATATGACCTCTGGGTGAACCTTTAACCTTCCCCTTAATTATTTGTTTGAAGACAGTGTGGAGTTCTCCTGCTGAGAGCCAAGGCCCATAATGCTTCGCAGCCCTGTGAGCAGGGGTGTGTGTGCAGGGAAGTGGAGAGGGACATAAATAAGGGGACCACCAGATGTAAATAATAAAAGTGGTCGGGGTTTAAATAATAATAAAAAAAAAAAAGAAAGAAAGAGCAATTTGGTTTTCCTGAAGAGTGGCCTGATTGAAGAAAAGGGGTTAGTAAGATGGAAAGTGTGTGCGTGTGTTGGGGGGTGTTTCTGTGATTTTTTACAGGCCTAAATAAGTGTTCATTCCATTCTTTAAAACCTTGCCATCTGTATACACCATTAGAAGTTCATAGGAGAAGAGAAAACAGTCTTATCAGGCGTTCCTGTTAATCTCTATTGGCCTTAACTTTAGCTGATAAAAGGCGTGCTGGATGGAGGAGGTTCAGGTCAGGCTCCATTTGGTCAGTGCAGCAACATTGCTGGAAAGTAACTCAGCAAATAAATCCTATCGGGGACCTTTGTCTCTGAGGACGGAAACACACTTCAAAATCACAGAACTGGCAGTGATGCCTTCACTGTGCCACAGTCAGAGGGGAATAAACAAATATATTGACTGTGTCTGAGTTTTTATTTTAATAGCTGAAGTCATGACTAATTCTGAGGCAGGATGACATTTCTGACAACTGAATGATACTTTTCCTAAAGAATAAAGAATGCCTTTTGGATGGAAACAGAAAGATGTAAAAGAGCCCTTTAGTGTTACTTGTAGCATTTATGCATCTGTCTAATGAAATTTCCACCACTGTGATTACAGAAGATGCAGTCGAAGGTGTGCCACCGTCCTTTGTTATCTGCGAAGGAATTTAACCAGAGAGTGGGAGGGAATGAGGGAAGCACGACAAAAGGCCTTGCGGAGTTGATGCTATATAAAGGCTAGCAATTTACTAAATGAGCAGATGAACTTAGTTTTCAGTTAACTGACTGAAAGACTTTGCTAAGCGTTGGATCGGGCCCAATGGCAATTATTGGAGGCTGTTTTGGATGATGGGCATGTTAGTATTTCTGAAGAGGATTAAACGCTAGTATTCGACTTCATTAGCACTCCTTAAGGGTCACCAGGCGAAAGCCTGAGCTGTGAAATAGCACACAAAACCTGCACGAAGGCTCCAAAGTGTTCTCAAACACAAAGAGAAGGGACAAAAACAAGTGTGGCTCCCGAGTGATAGAAAATTTCCCTGTTTTCAAAGATGTTTTGTGAATAGGCAAGTTTTGAAATTATTTTTGGGAAATTAATTTAGTTTAGCTTGTGCTGATGTGGATTGCTGCGTATTAAGCTAATAAGAAATATGCAAGCACTTATTTTTGGATTACTAGCAAAATTAAATCCAGGCTCCGCAGCCAACTAACTGCCTTTACCAGTGCTCAAAAGCCTCAGCAACCACCCCAGTCTGAGATAAAAAAAAAAAAGAAGGTTGTTTTGGGCCTAATATTAACCACATGTACCTGTGACTAGGGGTTTCTAACGAGTTGAAAGGTGCCTGAGTTGAGGGCAGGCGGGCGGTCGCCTTGCACGGGGTGTCCCCGCTTGGACACAGAGGTGGCCCCCAGCTGGCACTGACCTCCAAACGACCCTCGCCTTTACAGGCTCCAACTGCAGGAGTTGTAGAAGAGCAGAAGTCTTTCTGGGCCGGCACTTATTGCTGCTGCGCTGGTGATAAAACTTCAGACAGCCTAATTGATGGCTTTGCTGACCTAACGATACCTTGTGAAAGCACGGAGTGGCAAAGCCTGGTCCTCATTTATGGCCAGCTGCAAGGAGAGCTGGATCCCTAAGATGGAAAGGGGAAAAGAAAGTCTCCTAGCCTGTGAACTTTAACCAGGATCTGAGCCACTTAGAAGAAGTTAAAGAAACAATTGTCTTTTAACACAAGTTTTCAGTTGCATTTACTTGTTCAAAGCCTTCTGGCAAATCCAGCTTTAAGCTGGCTAGTAAGATAAGCGTGTTACCAGTTACAATTTCTGAGCACTTAGAGGAAAATCCTTTAAAGTGAAATTATACTCTTTTAAAAAAACAACGTGAAGCAAAACACTTTTCCACAGCAGGCTAAAATCCTGTCACTTTTAAAGCAGAGATGTTCTCAAAACAGAGAAGCATGCTGATGAAAGGACTTCTATTCTTTGTATTCTCTTGCAGGTTTATTAATGCCAGAAGAAGAATAGTACAGCCTATGATTGACCAGTCAAATCGAGCAGGCAAGTTCCAAGTAGTATCTGTATTCAAGTCCCACAGGCGCAAATCCTCATCAAGTTATTCTTCAAGAGTCCCATCACCTGGTAAATAAATGCTTCAACCAGGCATTCTGGGAGATTATTTTTTTTTCTTATGTCCCCAGAATTCCGCTGTAGGAAGCAACTTCGCTAATTGGTGCTAATTGGAGATTTCCCACCCTGACTCTACTGAAACTGCTTTTTATTTTCTCTCTGAATTGGTAATTGGGTACAAGTAGTAGTGCCACAAGCAGTTTGTTTGACTGTGAGCTCTTGAATTACTCATTGCTTGTCTGCATCCAATCAGCAGGACAATCTCATTTTCTTGCTACCCACAACTCCTTGGTGTATGCATTGCTTTTACTTCTGGAAGGCGAGCTGTAAAACTCATTGTATCCATTCATTTGCTTTGACTATTCACAATATGCTACTAATGTGACATGGTACCATACTGCCAGAAAATATTAAAAGATTATTACTTTTGTTTAAGAATGCACCAGATAAGCTCCCAGTGAAACATATGATTTTTATAACAATACCTTTTCTACATTTCTACTAAAGCGTTTAGAGTATGTAATGCTTTACACAACAACTGGTACCATGTTAGTCATTCCACTTTCTAATATGCATTTCCTCAGCATACTAGAGAGTTGTGGTTTCCTAACATGAGGTTATGGGATAAAACTGTTCTCCATGTGGTGATGACTGTTGTCACTAACAAGGACTTTAACTTGATGGTGATTTCGCCTGCTGCTTCACTTTAAAGGTCTTTTGAAAAAGTTATTAAACCTTTGGGAAACTCTTCCCATGTAGCATTAAATTTCTTTTTTATTAACAGGTAAAA
>VXBU01011048.1:913979-920024 GCA_013400315.1 Bombycilla garrulus
AGGCCTTGCCATTCCCTCATTTTGTTCCTTCACAAAATGTGTCCTTTAGTTTCAAACAGATCTTTATAGTTTGTGCTCCATTAAGTCTCTCCCCATTCCTCCCAATCTATTTTTTTTTTTTTTTTGGACTCTTCTTCAAAGAGCTTGCAGGTGAAGATTTAAAAGACAGAACAGACAGAGCAGAAGCTTCTTCCAGTAGTTCTGAGCCTTGGCTTTGGACAAAACAAAACTAAAAGTTGGGCAGCTTTCCTCAATGAAAGAAGTTACTAACGGTCTTTGCACCAAACCTAGGACTTTATCATGAACTCAAAGCTTGGGAAAAAAAAGCAAGAGAATACTGTAACAAACTTCGTACAGAGTTCAGTCTATTAATTGTTTCATGTTAGATATTCTATGTGTTTACCTCAATTGAAAAAAAAAAAGAATGTTTTTGCTAGTATCAGATCTGCTGTGGAATTGGTATTGTATGTCCATGAATTCTTCCTTTCTCAGCACGTGTTCCTCACTAGAAGAAAATGCTGTTACCTTTAAGCTTTGTCAAAATTTACATTAAAATACTTGTATGAGGACTGTGACGTTATGTTTTAAAAAGAAAAAAAAAGGTGTTAAGTCACAAAATGCGGTAATAAATATTTCATTTTTGATTTTTTGCTAGGCTTTTGTGTTTTTAATCATGTTTAGGAGAGTCTGAGGTTATCATGAGAGATGTCTCGAACATATTTCTTACCAGCATTGAGAAGAAAGGCTGGAAAAATCAGAAACAAGCTTGTCATCACATTAATAGAATAATTGAATGAAACACCATCTGAGGTTATATATTTCTGCTCATTACTGATATTAGATTTTTGCCAGATTAAACAAAATTTGAAATACTGTCTCACCAGCTTGCATTTCAGATTTGTGTCTAATGTACTTGTACTACCTGCAAATAGCATAGAAGCTGAGCTTGAGTTGTGAAGGCCCAGACATGAGATGACTAATGCCATGTGTGTGTACATTAATGTTTGTGTACATCCATAACCACAGCAGACCTTAACTCCAGGTATTTAGCTCAGAGGCAAAGAATGGCTTTATTGCAGGAGGAGGTTTAGAAGTTTTAGGAGGAGAAAAGAAGCTTTGACTCCAATGGGATTTTTTCCTGTGTGAGAATTGCATTGCTAGCTTTTGAGATGGTTTTACTCCTTTTGTTGTCTTCAGCTGTTTCTGGACAATAAATTTTTTTAAAAATCAGCTAATGACAGAAAAATGTTGATTTGACATTTTGTATACAAATAGCTGGAGTGGAATAATGGTTAACGGTTTGCTTTTTCTTAAACAAAAGCTTCTGGCATTTTGAAGCAACTAAAGGAGAGTTTGAACTGGGAAGAGCAATGAGCAATGTTAGAAAAAGCAGCGTCTCACCTTCATCAGTGGCACTGTTAAGTCAGCAAGAGTGGTTTGCGGCCCAAAGAGCCAGGCAAAGCTCTGCCTTTATTCCTGGGAGGAGGGAGTGGGAGAGGACTTGAAATTAACTAAACTTTCTAGGAAACAAAAATTTACATCTGTAAATTTGTAACCCTCATCCTTCCAGCTGCCCAGGGTGTTTTTAAAAACTTTGAGTGACAACTTTTACCCTTGGAATGTGGAAAGAGGCTCAGCCTCATAGTTAATGTTTAATTTCTGAGCTGAGTAAATGGACCCACGCTGCTGGTGACAGAAGGGAGGATGCCAGTAGAATGGGTGTGAGGATTTATTTAGCAATCAGGTCCTGCTTTGTGGGCGTCTCTTATAAGGCTTTCATATGAAATTTAGATTATAATTCCCTGCTCGGCTGTAATGCTCTCTGTCCTGGTTAAAATCACATCGGCCCTTCAGTCGCATAAGAAGACCACAGCCCGGGTGCCCATTTCCAAATTCTCTGATTTTTGTGGATGCAGAATTTAAGAAGGCAAGATTATTTGTGTTAGCACTTTAAAGGGGAGGTTTTTATTTTATTTCTTTTTGACAGTACTGTATTTCCTTGCAGATCTTTTCTCTAGAATTTGAGGAGAAATGTCAGAAATCACGTTGGTAGAAGGACAGGGAATAATTTAGCCATAGTAGATTATTTGCTTTTATAATTAACTAAATATGTGCATTGTTGTGTCTTTTATTTTCTTTTTTTCTCTCCCCCTTTTGGGCTGTGCTTTACGTGAGATGTCTTGCTGAAATACAAGGTACAATATCGCACAGAGATTTCTCCATCTGAGATTTTCTGTTTAGCGTGGAAGGTTCCGATTTTGGTATTTTTAAGAACTGCTCAGCTGTCAAAAGCAAACAAAACGGGAATAATGTTTTGACAGCGGTATAGTGTTAAAGAAAATACTCGAGTCTGAATAAAAATTGCTTATGCTGTGGGAAACGAAGGGTAACAGAAGAAACACCTTTTGTTTACATACACACATGTTTATAATCCCAAATTTCCATTTCGCTGAGCGGGTCTGCGTTGGGAGTTGTAGTCACCATAAATGAGGGATTTTTCTTCCAGATTTTGCTGCCTTTAAGGCGAAGAGAGGAGGGGAGCGCACCTCCGGCAGCGCTGCCGCCCGAGCCCTGCCCGTCGCGGCGAGCGGGCACCGCAGGGCCGAAGAGGAGGTGCCGGGGGGAGCCGGACGCTCCCCACCTTTCACTCATAGCCGCAGAGAGAGCGAGGGAGAGAAAATTGCCCCAGNAAGGGGTGCGGCGGGGGCACGGGCTGGACCCGCTCTCCCTTGTAGGGTTTGCTCATCGCTCCAGCGGCTCTCCAGGCTTCCCGAAGGGGGTGAGGGTCTGCCGGCGGCGCCTTTGCGGGGATCGGTGCGGAGCCACTAGCTCCGCTATACGCCTGATGCGTGTGCTATGGAAAAAACCCCACGGAGCCCAGAAAACGCCCGAATGTTTTCCCCAGGCACGGCCGCGTCCCCGCGCTGAGCGGGGCGGCAGGAGAAGGCTCCGCTGCGCGGAGGGATGGCTGCGCCCCACATGTCTCCCCTACCACATCCCTGGGTTCAGCCGAGAGGAAGCGGGGCCGGCCTTTTAACTCTCCTAACAGCACTTGGGGAAAAATCAACCCCGCCGGCGCTGCGCGGGAGCGAGGCAGCTCCAGGCTGGGCAGCCCAGCCGCTGCGGGCTGAGCAGGACCGGATGGCATGAGGGGCGGGTGGGGGCAAGGTTTGCAGGCAGATTTTAATATTAATAGTTTTGGTGGCGAGAAAGAGACAGACAGAAGGGGGGTTGCTCCTCTGGGCAGAGTCTCTGCGACAGTGATGATGGATGACCCCGCGCGGCTAAACAACTCCTCCCCTTCATCCCCACACGGTGTCAAAGCTACTTTACTTGCGGCTTTAGGAATAAAAAAAATAAACAAACACATTCACCCCATTCCTTGCATCGATTTATGGACCATTATGAATCAATTACTGCTCTCAATATTTTAGTATTTGCTTGCAAACAAAAAGAGGTTCTGCGGCTGGAGAAAAAAAAATATCTTTGCCTTCGTAAGAAATACAGAATTTTCTTCTATAGGCCTGTGACTAAAAACATCACTGCTGATAATTAGTGTTTAACTATTTTCCAGGAGCCGCATTGCTGGGATGGGGTGAATATCTTTGGTGTGCATCTCCAAGAGCGCCATTAAAACCAGGGGTTCCGCAAAGCGCGTACAATACATATGGTGCGTGCAACCTCATCGCTTAACTATCCCAGGGGAAGAAAGAAAGAAAGAAAAAATAAAGATATAAAAAGCCCAGAAGCAAACTCCATAAGACACCCCCTCCCCCCAGATGCTGGATATGGTGCCGTGAGAGGGCGCGGGGCAGGGACCAGGCTGCGCGTCCACGGGGCAGGACAGCGGAGCCCGGCTCGGTGGCTGCGTGCGATGGGAAGGAGGCTTCAGCAGGGACAGAAAGTGTGTGAAGTTGGATTCCTCTCGCTTTCTCTGTATTCTCCCATTTGCAGCAGTGTTTGAGGATCTCAAGGTGTTTCTATGGCTACCTTGTGTATGTGGGAGGGTCATATGTGGGGGTGCCCAAGAGAAAAGGCAGCTCTTGGGTGATCATTTATCAATGTCACCCACATAATGATTCTCTCTGCAGCCTTCTATTGATGAGGATAATTACATTAGCTCAGAGTGACTGATCAATGAAAAACCACCAAACAAAAACTTCTTTACTCTTCTATAATACCAAAAACCGATACAGAAATAAGATAGAAAGGGAGGGTGGGATTTCCCTTTCCTTTCCTTTAGCAATTATTTTTGTAACGAACAAGGGAAATCAAGGAAGTTTTATCCGATTAATTTCCTTTTCAGAAGAGGCTACCATTTTGTGAAAATATTCCCTCAAACCTCTTGGCATCACCCCGTGCCTAGTAAAAGCAAATCGTTATTTAAAATATTAACTACTGCTTCTTTCCTAGACCCTAAATCCTTTGCTTTTATAGTTGTGTTTTGTGATCGGAGGGCGGGGGTTGGAGGGGGGGGAAGAGCGGGATAGTTTGGAGCTACGAGGAAGGAAAGGGAAGGCAAATAACTTTTCTTGCGCAATTTCAACTGTCTCTGTTTGTCAGGTTTTCTTTGGTTTTATCACTTCATAAAGTGGCTCTATTAAAGATGGAATGTGGCCTCCCTGAGATGCTGCTCTGTCGGTGAAAGCTTAGAATTAAATTACGGGTTCGTTCTTTCCAGAGTTAAAAATCAATGTTTTCTCAATTAAAGGGAATTTTAATGCTTTTATTGGGAGTTGTTAAGGACGCCGTAAATTTTACTGTAATGCCTCTAAGCTCCGAAGCCCTGCCAGTGGACAGGTTGATATTCATGTTGGTTTTGGCGGAAGAGGTTGTTCCTGGTTTTGTTTTCTCTCTAAAGGGCCTTCTTCAGAAAACTCAATCATTTTGAATAACTGCAAGACAAACCGGTGCAGAGGGGCGGGGGAGCGCAAGCTCTTCCTTCTGCCCTCCCCTCTCCATTCCGTGCTGCCATCAACTCCTGTCGCTGTGGCGGGGAGCTGTGCCTTACCGCTCTCCCACCGGGCGCAAGGGCGGGTTTTCAGCCGCTTGTGCTGGGAACGGGGCAACGCTGCCGCTTCGGAGCACGTGTTTCGCCCAGGTCGCTCCCCCTCTCGGAGAGGCGAGGCCGGGGGCGCTGGGCGGAGGACTCGGGGGGCTCTCCTGGGGATGGACAGCGAGCTGCCCGCCCGCCCGGCCCGCACCCCGCGGGCAGTGCAGGGGCTCCCGTTCTGCAGACCTGGCGCTGGGAAAGGAGCGGCTGCGGTCCTCCTGAAGAGCTGACATTTCTGTAAGCATCTGCCTACAGAGATGACTGCAAGTTAGCCCTGGGACATAAATAAATGGAAGTCGCAATAGGGCTGGCAGAGACGCTTTTTTTTTTTTTTTTTTCCTTGCCAAAATATTGTTTCTTCACAAGCTACTGTCAAGTAAAATCCCCACCAGGAGGCTGATCTTGAACACATTTACACGGGGTTAATTCCCCGAGCCGCTGGAGAGATCATCCCCGGGCCGTGAGATCAGAAATAGGCCCCTATCGCCTGGTTTTGTCCGAAGCGTGTTTAAAATTCCTTAAATTACCTCCGTGAAGAACCGGTGCAAACTCCTTTAGAACCAGTGCAAACTCCTTTGATTAAAGCGACTGTCAGATTCTTCGAGATTGGGAGAGAGAAAAAGCAGAGTAGGATGTATTTATTATTTATACTATAGTCCACTGTGAACAGTTGGAAGGGGAGGATTAGAGAGCGCGTTTGAAAGAGGAGACAAGAGAAAGCGAGAGAGAGATGTACCCCTCTCTGTGGTTTGGACCAAGCTGCTTCATTTCTGCCCCACCCGCCGAGCTCCCCGTGCCACCGCCGCAGCTGCGCTCCCCAGAGCGGGGCCGCCAGCTCGCCCTCCCGCTCGCCGCCCTGGCCAGCAGCGTCCCGCACACTTCGCGAAGCACCCGGCATCAGTAACCCGATCGCTCTGATTTTCACTCAAGTTTGTATTGTTCTGCTTGAGCCTGCTGCGTGGCACTAAACACAGCCGTTCCCTAGGGAAAAA
>VXBU01011048.1:923031-1008388 GCA_013400315.1 Bombycilla garrulus
AAAAAAAAGTAACTTCTTAAAATTATTTGTGGTTTTCTGAATATTCGCTATTTGCCTTTATCTACATCTATTGTTTGATAAAGATCAAAAGTATTTAAAATGTACATGCCCCTTTTACTGTTCAAAGGTAGAAAAAAATTAATTTCGACACTTTCTTGCTCGTATTCTGTATGCATTACGTATTTTCCAGTAATCGTCAGAATAAAGTCTACATTGTAGTTTTATGAGAATCCGACATACTCGGAACATTTGCTCAGAGCGAAACCTTTCCAGAAGCGATTCTGATTTTTATTGTAGTCTCTCCTGTTAGAATATCATCCCTCTTTGAAATACATGTTTACAAATGAAAAATAATATTTTCCCCTCGTTCAACTAATTCCAGGATTTGTCAGAGAAGGGAGAATCCGCTGATTTAGGGACACTCGACCTGAGTGTTATCAACGGATCTTTACACCTTCAATGGATCCACCAATCGATGTGAGATGCGCACACGTCTGAAAACAATCAAACACAGGTTTTTTTAGTTATTCTTTCAAAACGTGGAAGTTTACACGAAGCCTTTAAAGAGGACGACGCACCCTGGCGCGCCCTCCTCCTCCCCTCCCTGGAAGTCAGACGAAAGGGTGTCATTAAACCGGGCCGTTGCGAATTAAAATAAACCAAACAATTATTTTCGCCTAGCAGAGCTGCATCTTCCCGTTGTTTCCGCGGTGACTCACGCCAGCAGCGGTGTACCAGCGGCAGAGGCGGGCTGCTCTTCCCCCTTCGGCGGGGGGGACGGGGGATTTGCTCCCAGAGGCAGCTCGGCAGCGGCGCGGGGCGCTGCGCGGCGCGGCCGGGGCGCGCAGGTAGGCGCGGCGGGAGCGGCAGCCGGAGCAGCGCTGCCAACTCCCCCGCCGCGGCCCCGCAGTGACCCCAGCCCGGGGCTGCCGAGAGGTGAGAGGTGACGCTGTTAGCCAGCGCAGACCTGGCCCTTTTAAAGCCACAGCTAATCAGTCCTTTACTAAATTAAAATATAGGAACCAGAGGGGAAGCAATTTCGATGTAAAGAATTACCGTGCGCGCTCCCAGAACGAAATAGTATTGAAATGAGGACGGTGCTCTCTGCGACAGACAGATTTGTCACCCAGGAGCAGTTGGGCTAAGATAAACTATAAAATTATACATCGGCTGTACAGATCCCATAGATCTGCACGTGTGGGAGATTACGTATTCCACATGTACACAATAATAAAATAAGGATATGGAGCTGTTAAAAAACTTCAGCCCCATAAACTATACAGCGAGGTGATTGTTACAGGGTAGCGGGCACTGGGTGGTTAATTGCCCACCTAGCTAAAGGCTCAGAGATTCATTATAATGTGGGAAGAAATTAAAGCGGAAAAAAAGTGATACATTTTCCTGTCAATTCATTTGTCTTCGATTTCAAGTTATTCTTTAACCTCTGTAAGAAATAGGAACTAGCTGCATGAGAGGGGGGTGTGTACGTGTGTGCATGTGCACCGCAGACGTGCGGTACCTACGCCTGTGTTTGTGATGTACAAGTGTGCGTGATCCGAGCGCACGAATTGGCTCACAAACACTGGAAAATGGTGACAGTTTCATTTTTCTTCTTTAATTAGGAAATATTCCTTGATTGTCTTGGCACCCATTACTTTCTAATAACTCCATAGAACCAGGAGAAGAGGAATAAATGTCTGCTGCAAGTAATCTGCTATAAAGCAATTATTTTACTAGGATAATATGCAATTGCAAGTACAACACCGTAACGGCCGCGAATGAGACGCAAAGGCAAAAAATAAAAAATAAAGACTGCTGGAGTGATGATGATATTTGAGAGCACACACAATTCAATGGGTCGCAGTAAGAAATAGCTAGCTTTGGTAATGTAGCTCTGTTACAGCTAGACTGCAAAGAAACTTTTCCTTTTCATGTGTTCCAGGCAGCAAAATGCTGGGTTTAGAAGACTGCGAACCAGTTTCCTGAATACTGCTATAATTAATTTGCGTGCGGAGATCAAAGATCCGAGGGCGAAGGAAATAATTGATTCTGCCAGAAAACGCTTCCCTGGCGCAGCCCACGGTCAGCCGCCACCCACGGCAGGTAAGCTGCTGCGTGAAACTATTTTTAACCGAACAAAAGACTAAGCAAACATCTGACGTCAGGGAGCAGCGCTCCCGGGGGAAGGGGGCTGGCGGCGGTGCGCGGTCCCGGGCTGCGAGTCCCATCCCCGGCACCCACCGGCAGCAGCGCGGCGGTGCCCGGCGGCCCGGCCGCGGCCTCCCCCGCTCCCGGCACCGGGCTGAGCCTGCGGGGATGCCTCAGGGGTGACAAAGAGCAGGCACGGCGCCCATCGGGGAAGGCCGGTGACACTACTCCTGCTGACGCTTGTCTCTAACTTCTGCGTGTGGTTTTAAAAACCAGAGGCTGCTTTTATCCCCGACGAGTTCGCTGTGTTTACCGGCGGGGCACCCAAAGAGTTGGGGCACGCGTCAGGCGAGCGCGGCTCCGGGCGCGGTGGCCGTGCGGCATCAGCGGGCTCGGGGGACCCCAGCCACCCGCATTGCCGCGGCCCAAATTTCCACTCTGATGTGAGTGTAAACAGACACGAGAAACGCTGAGAAGTTCAGCGGGCAGGAGAAGCGCTGGCTAGCTCTGCCATCAGCGCTGCACAAGGAGGTGGCCGGCTCGCCGCTCCCCGCCCGGCTGTCCCTGGTGCGGGGGGGGGAACCCCCGGGAATCTCCCGTCCCCTTGGGCCGGCGGGGAGAGCTCTAACCCTCACCTCTCTCTAGTGACCGTCAACTTGAGGAAGCCTCTAACGGGCCGGCTTTTAGCCTTGTCTGAAACACTCTGCCTTTGCCTCCCTCACCCCCCACGCCTTCCCTGGCGGCCGGGCCGAGCGGCCTGGTCGGGGGTGCCCCGCTCCCCTCCGGCCCGTGCCTCGCTCCGTTCTTCCTTACAAGGGCGCCTGCGGCCGAGCTGGGGGGAGGAGGAGGAGGAAGAAGGGGAGGGGGCGGTCACCGTGGCGGAGGAGCCTTTCCCGGAGGGGGCGGCGGGCAGTTGCCGAGTCCCTGCACGCACCGAAACCCCCGGGCGACCTGTCAGCTCCGCCGCCCCCCCGGCTCCCGCCTCGTCTCTCGCCAGAGTCAACACAGAGCTGCGATCCATTTGGGCGATTTAGTTAAAATAAATAAACCCGCGAAGATTCACTAGCGAGCGATGCATCATCGACCCGGAGGTTTATTAAGAGGCTCGTTACAGCCGCGGCTACGGACCCTGCTCCGTCGGAGGGGGGAGGCCGGGCGGTGGTGTTGGGGGAAGGCTGAGGCAGCCCGGGCCGCCCCCGATCCTCCAGAGCAGCCCCCCGGCAGGAACCCCCACCGGACAGCCACCCTCTGCTCACCCCTGTCCCCGCAGAGCCCGCGAGAAGGGGGGAGCGGCCCACCCGACGGCTGCTGCAGAGCGGTGCTACTCATTTCCCTGGATATTTGAGGGAGAGAGAAGAGGGTTGGGAGACATTGTTGTCGGTGGCGATTGTTAACCCAAATAATAATAATAAAGAAAAATCGTTACAGCTGGGAGCTGGCTGAATATGGCAATTACTATTATTGCCAATCACGATTAGAAATAATTATCCTGAAAGCAGGGAGGGTTCAGCTGCCAAGGTGTTTTGAATAATCGCTTCAAAATGAACAGCAAAATACTAGGTTCCCACACAGGGACGGTGGCAAACTTTTGGTTGCAGCCGTTTATAAAGGAGATCTTATCACGGATGAGCTCGTTTACTTGAGAAGCTTCGATTTCTCACCCCCCACAGGTCCAGTGCTGGTTTGTTCCCCCACCACCCCGCACGCTGGCCCTCCCAGAGTGCCCATCCTGCTCCCCTCCGCCAGGTTCCCTGAACACACCCGGTGGCCAAACACCTTCCTGAGGCAGTGGTGCTCGGGTCCCTCAATCTTCAATTAAAATGAAGCACACTACGGGGGATGACTTGAGTCTGAAAGCGGAGGCTGAAACTCCACTCGCTGTATTTATTTTGTGCAATTCGATGCAGGCCCTCTCATTTCAGCTGTTTGAAACGAAGTGTCACTGGGAAGAGGTCACAGGTGACTGGCAAGTTCAACCTACTTAGCTCAATTATCCAAGTTTCATTTCCAAATTGTGTTCAATTTGATCTTCCTGCTTCCCTCCAAATTATCTCAGAGAAAAAATACCAAATGAAAGCAGACAATTTAAGCCAAATCCTGTATACCATTATTTATATGCAAAACCATTTTTGTGATATATACTCCCCTTAATGACTATGGAATGCCAGATCTTTCCAAGCAAATTTACAAACCTAGCCATCAAATTATTTCAAAGGCAGGCCTATTAGGGACAAAAATAATTATGAACTTTCAGAAGCTTTGTAAAAACATAAGTTTCTGAATGTTGTCTCTTTAAATTTTTCTTAAGTTTGTTTTTAATTTAAGCCTGGAGGCACAGTAGAGAGATATGCAGAGTCTAATACGGAGTTTGGAAAATAATGTGCCGTAATCCAGTGCTGAGCTACTTCTCCATAAAATATGGATAAGGAATCAATTCATAAGCACAAATATCTACTAGGATGGAGTTTTAACAAACATTTCACATGAACATTCTTATATGCATTATTAAGGAGATAACAAAAGTGCTTCAAATCGAGCCTTATACAGTCACATCTGGAAATGGTCTTTTCTGTCTAATTTTCATTTTTTTCTCTCAAAAAAATGTTAGAAGAAAAACTAGTCTGTCCCCTTGTATATTAATTGTTACCATCAGCTTTTAATCAGCAGCACGTATAGTTAGATTTAGAATCCATTCCACGTTGCCCCTTTAGAGAACAGTAAAATGAAGATAGTATCTTTATTCATTTACAGAATCTGATGTTCAAACCAGACCCACGCACAAAGAGCGTATGCATTGCTCCCCGCATACAGACAGGCGTGTAGACACAGAGACACAACACACTTATACATGGAAACGAGTCATGACCATGTGTTGGAAAACATAATAAAAAGTATCTGTGCATTTCACCACATCCTGGGTCAGACATCATCAGATAAGATGCAACCTTGGGAAAACTAGTTTATAATCAGACACAGCCAATTTCTGAAAGCATTGGATCCATTGCAAGCTTTGCTGTATGATGCTTAAGGACAATTTAGAAGAAAGATTTTCAGGCTTTATATTCAAGTAAAGCATTACTGTGAAAGAAAGAAAGGAAAGAAAGAAAGAAAGAAAGAAAGAAAGAAAGAAAGAAAGAAAGAAAGAAAGAAAGAAAGAAACTCCCCTCAGGTTGCAAAGTGTTGATACAAGTTTGCTTATTTTTTTTCCTAATGCATAAGAGTATTTTTAATAATATATAATTAATGGAATTACATTCTGAGGACAAAGATAAAATAAGTGTCTAAGATCTACTACTACTATTTTTATTTTTTTTAATAAATATTATATTTTTCCTTTGAAAGGAAATGCAAGCAGAGTATTTTCCAAACAGAAGCAGCAAAAACTATTTAGAAGCAAAGCCATAAGCAATGGTTTTTTTTAAATACTCTGGAGTTTTCTGAGCAACTCTGATGTACTCACATTGTTATCACGACTATTTTCCTTTTACTATTGTAAGTGGATATTCAAGCTAAATTGATGCTTTATGTATATCCTGTCTCAATTTGTAATACTCTATTCTCTGTAAGGAGATAATTTGAAAAAAAATACAAAAAAGAAGAAGTGATACCACTGACAACAATTTACTTAAATTCACAAACCTTGAAATTGATGCATCTTCTATCAATCATAGTCAGAAGCCACAGAAAAACACATCCAACATTTGTGTATCAAAACTGGGACTAAAAAAACCCTGTTTTTTTTTCAATTTAAATGTCCTTCAACATGTTGTCATTTTATACACTGATATTACTGGGGGATTTTTACTATAGGTTGGCTTTCTTCTGTCAAACATGCAAGACAGTAACCTTGCAAAATTAAAGTGCATGCCATTATACTGCACAGATGTTTGTTCTCACTCAGTTACTGACAATGAAATACTTATTAAATAATAATAAGGTGATATTGACTTCTCTATTCTGTGGATATGAAGATCTGTTGATCTGTGAGGTTAATATTGATGAGGCAGAGTGAGGTAAACATTTCATCAGGAGGGCAAATAAATTGCAATACTTGCATAAAAAATAACCCTCCAAGTTTGCAGGTTAACAGAAGCTAATCCTTTTTTGTATTGGTATATGAGCACCAATCCAACCTACCAGCATGCGCAAGCTACTGCTGAAGTAAATCCCTGATATTACTTTCAGGAAACATATTCCAAAAATGTCTATCATAGGTATTTAGAACTAAGCTCAAATGATGCCAAGCACTTAGGGTCTTCAGTCATTTGGCGTGTTCTGTGGGGAATGGCACATTTCCTTTAAGTATTACTGTGAGGCTCCACGTGCAACTTCAATAAAGAGATTTCTGTTTGAGTCAGAGAAATGAGGGAAATGCCTTTTTTTTTTTTTTTTAATAGGATGAGCTCTCTCTGTCAAAATATTATTTTTATTTGTTGTTTCATCAAAACGTCACTGGAAGTTCCCTCTCTTTACCCTCTGCCACAGAACACAATATTGTACACATTTTGAACAATACAAAGAGCCATTTAACTTGATGGGTCTGGCAGAAGAAGCTACTTTCTTATTCATTATTATCTTTAGCTTTTCCTTCATTCTGTTTAAGGGAAGCTTAGAGCTGCTCTTTGTAGAAGAATATTTCACCAGTCAGGTAGGTCTCATACTTTGACAGCACTATTTCAGCATGTTATTTTTAATGTATGGTACTTAAACATGTACAGAGAATCCATGTAACTTGCTTCTGGGTTTTTGGATAGAAATTAAAATGATGTGACCTAATATGTAAGAAAATAAGAGGCCATATGTTTTTCGACACTAGTGCCAAAAGAAGCACTTGTCAATTTTCCCCTTTTGGTTATTAATTAGGGCCTCAATCCTGCCCTTCGATTTTCAGAAGCAAAACACAGGTGTGAAGCAACTCTGCCTGTCTGTTTGCCAGAGAAGACAACTCTGCCTTGTCAACAGTGTGACTGTTGACAGGGGAAGAGCTCAGTCACGCAGAGCTTACTATAAGGCAGTAACACAAAATTCAAAACATTACTTCGTCTGCTCTTACCAGAGACTGAAGCCTGGTTTCTGGGGCAGAAGAGCCATTTTCACAGCCTCCTCCCTCTTGCCTGTCTGTAGCAGAACTGCTGTGCCTCAGCGGGGAAAGCTGGGCAAGGACTTGGCACCTTCTCTGCATTATGGTGACATCTCGTTGGTAGGACAGTGTAGGAAAAACCACATTCTTGCTATTTGTGCTACTTCTCTTCTGAAGGTGCGAGGCTGGCCATCTGCTGCTTCTTTCAGGGATCACTTTGGGGTCTAATACCTTTTATTTTGTTGTTTGCAAAATGTGATGACTTATGTCTGAGAAAGGTAACAAAAACATTTCTTTTTTGACCTCATGCTTTCTTGTTCTTCCCAGCGCATGCTTAGCAGAACTCTGTTGCTGGGTTTTTTGCGCCTCAGGCCATGATGGTGTTTGAAGACTCCAGTCTCTGCAAATTCCTGCATTCACCCAAATCTCTGTTAAAGGCAGTGGGATTTTGTGTACTTGTGTTTCACCATGCTGTCTGCTTTTGTCTGTTTTTTAGATCTTTTTATCCTTGCATATCTTGAGGAACTTTCTCCTACAATTATCTGAAGTATTTCCCAATATCTGTGTAATGATAGTCAGATGGCAGAGCATCTGGGAGCAGTGCTTTGGTTCATGGGTACCTTGTTTTCTACCATGTGGTTGATGGTCTTAAAAAAATTATTTCTAGCACACATGTCAAGTAATTCTGGTAGTAAAATCACCAGAATAAGAAACTTTTCAAGCTTTAATTCACACCGCATTTTTCTGAAAGTTTGCTAACATTAAAAAAAAAAAAAGTTGGACAATTTAGAGGCACAGTTTTTGGTAACCTCAGAACTCTAGGTCAGGGTTCCACATGTGCAATATAAGAACTGGACTAGGGTCTTGTGCTGCAGAATATCTTTGTATGTATTTATCTGAAACAACCTTGGTTTTTCAGATCTTGTGAATGCAAAAGGATCCAGCAAATCAGTTTAATACTTTTAGTAATAACTATATTTGAGAAATATTATTGTATAGCACTATTTCAGTGTATGCCTTTGTAAAGTTCTCCTTAGTATTTCAAGCTCATACTTCTCTGTGGTTTCAAGGCTGGAGATTCTGTACTCGTGTTTCTTACATGGCAGTAAGGATATTGAAAGAACAACTATTCTGCTAGTGAATTAAGCTGAATAAGAGAAGAAATCCATAATGACTGGGGGCTCCCATCTCTAGTCACGTGCTTCACAGCACAGATTGCAAGAGAGGGAATAGGCAGCAAACTGTGTAAAATGAGCACAGGTAATTCCAACGCTGTGAAAACACTCCTGCCTTGAGAGCACTAGCAATGAAAAGGTTACAAGAAAGGGGTAATAAAAATATCAAAAGAAACCAAATAGAGATAGGTTTCTTTGCAAGTAGAGAAGCCACTTTCTAAGATGGTGGCCTTATATACAAGTACATTTGTCTTCCAGACCTACTGCTGTTGATTACAATTCTGATGCCACTGGAGGGTTTACAGTTTTGTTGAGTTTCTGGATCTCAATTGCGCTGTCAAGGGGTCATTCTTTCTGGTAATAAGGTAGCAAGTGACCCCTGGGAGAGAAGGAAAACAATTGACTCTTGAAAGCAGAAACATATACTGAAGTCTAGAGTAGATTTCTGGCAGTGGCCCAGGTCTTTTCTCATAGCATTTGTCATTGTAGCAATGAAAAAATTGTGGGAGCTCTACAGGCAGCCAAAAAAGGAAAACAGAGCACAACAACAACAAAACAGCTAGATGTAATTTATTTTGAAATTATATTTTAGAGCAGGTTGTTTTTTGTTTGTCACAATGTTGGTTCACTTGTTAAAGATGTGGATCCCATTAGATAGAAATCTGTTGCTTATTTTAAAGCAAATGATTATCAAATGATGACACTTCAAAACATTTTTTTCTTTAATTTGAAGTGAAGTCATTTGAGTTTGAAACATATGCCTTTGCTAAATGCAGAATATTTTGTTGTCAAAACCAGACAACTTCATTTTGTGTCCACTGCTTGTAACCACTGCTGATCCTCGATGTCACCAACAATGTTAGTCTTGGCAATAAGTCTTTACAGAGGCTGGTGGTATTATTANTTATTGTTATTGTTATTGTTGTTACTGTTATTGTTGTTATCGAGTAAAATGATCTCACCATATAATTATACTTAACCCAGAAAATGCAATATTGCATTTGATTGGCTCTCAAAGTATTATTCCACTTTGTATAACTGGATAAAGCTCACTTCTAAGAAATAATTTAAGCTGAGGTCTGCATGCAAAGGTTTTCCACATGTATTTGAAAACTGGCTTCACTATTTCACAGGCATTGCTACCATGTTGTTTTACTTTGTTGTAGTAGAAGCATACAAAAACTGTGCATGCATACATGAAGTACATGTACACCCTACACAAACACAACTGACACATATGATTTATATGATACTTGCAAGATTTTAATGTGGAGTTCAAATTTACTACAAACCCCAGCACTGCAGCTGATATACACGGATTCATCTCATCATTTAACTGAAGTACATAAGGTGGGACTGTAGAAGGTTCAGTCTTCCTCTGTTGTGGCTGGAGAAAGGCAGGCACATCCAGAGATGCTACTCTTAAAGTGCCTGCCTTTCTTCATTGGCTGTAGAGCAAGTCCAGAGCAAAATTACTCCTAACTTCAAACAAATGCCTGAAAATGACTGCAGGGAATCTTAGCTGACACATGCAAAGGGACATGTCTTATGCTGTCATCTGTATATTCTGGGCTGAAAATGATCTTTCAGTTTAGAATCTGAAATACCTAATGTGGATTATCATGTGAAGATGTACGCAGAAAGAAACTGAGCAAAGCTTGGTATTGATATACTTTAATTTTAGTTGTCTGAAAGTCATAAATCTAGTCTGTACTGGTCACCTTCTTTTACTCTGCAGTCCACTTATTTAACTCATTTGTCTTAGAATTAGATGAAATATGCTGAGGAGGAGGATCCTGAGATAAACGTATGGTAGATGAGATATGATGGTAAGGGTGCATTAATTGCAGAACAAATTTATATGCCTAAATTAGAAGAAGTGACCTTTGGATTAAGATTTTAGGTGCTCAGGGATTCCTTTTAGAAAACTAAAGCAAAGAAAAATGAAATTAAATTTTTGCTAAGGGATTTGTGTCACAACATGCAGAGAAGGAGGTATTTGTGTGCCTAGAGTAAAAAAAAAAATAGTTGTATTATTGTCTGTTACAATCCTGACAACCCCCTGCCTTGTCGCATTAGGAAAAATGGGAAGAACAAAGAGCATCTTGAAGAAGCCCTAATCTCACACCACACAGAGCTCTATGCAACAGACTGGAAGAGAGAAAGGTGTTACTCGTTGAGCACTATGAGAGAGGCTGGCTGCAAAAATGACTTTTCCTTCTGACCCTATCTGGGCACAGGAAAATTAGTAATAGATAGTTTCACCTTAACTTCTCTGTTTCTCTCTCCTCGTGTTTCCTGCCAGGAAATAGCAATAGGTTTGTATATTTATATTTCAATATCCAAAAGAGTGCCAGATTTATCTTTTTTCAGCACAGCTCGTGGAAAATAATTTTCATACGACTATGTTGTTTCATATTTTATTCGTCACAAATTTTAAAAAGCTCTAGTGTGATTAAAATGACTAATCTACATTCATTCTGAAGACCCTTCCTCTACTATTATTTTAGCTAAGATTAATTGTGATGTCTGATGTTATAATTCTTGTAAGGGTGAACTTCTGTCCCAAGCCGATTATTTTAACTGGAATTTGTATATATTTATAATTCCATTTATAATTTAGGATCCTAGAATGCACTATTTTCTTGAAGAACAGGAATGTTTCTTACAGGTCTTTTAATTTAGAGCGTCTGTTGTTGAAAGAGCTGCAAGTTTATTTACTCATTAAGGAAAATTCTCAACAGGTAATATTAAAAACAGTACCTTGCTGTCCAGAATAAAAGTAACAGAAAACAAAAATCAAATACTAATGTTAGCCATAAGATAAACTAACTGGTGACATGCTCTATTGTGTGCTGAAGCTCTGTCAGCTTGTCAAGAGGAATTAGTTCTCAGGCAAGGTATTTATAGCAACATAAGACTGGAAGGCATCACCAGGGTCACAGAATCATTGTAATAGAAGAGAATTTGTTAAATAACATTCCCTCATGATCCTATGAAAATTTTCCCCTTAGCTTCTTTGAAACTCCCTGCTGGTCCATTTTTACTGCAAAGCTGGCATTCAGCTTTTCCTGACCATAGGATCAAGATTTACTGGCCAGACACTGAAGCAATTTAATACCTCTAGGTGCATTGGCTCACCCTGACCTACATCCTGGTTCTAGTGTGTAACTGTCAGAGCAAAGAAGGGTGAATACTCATTGCTCTCTTCTGAAAATCAAAATTGTACCAGAAAGAATAAAAATTCTTTGTGGATATTGCAGCTAATCAAGAAATGCCTTGCAGTAGGATAAATATAACTAAGCACAGATACACATTCAATAGGCATAGTTTAGAAACTGAGAGCAAGGGCTGCTCTTGTGTCCTTATCTCTTATAATGAGGCTTTCAAGATTTTGAAGCAGCTGGTGTCCAGATAATTTAGAGATTTGCGGGCAGAATTGCACACAGAAGTGAGGAGGAATCTATTGCAAAGGCCTGAGCAACTGAGGCCTGTGGTGATTCATCTCTCTCACAAGGTAGACAGCTGTTTTCAGCAGGATCTGCAGCTTTTGGGTGGACTTACTGCACCAGGATCCTTCCTCCTGCAAAGCTATTAAAGTGAGGGGAATTACATATGGCGTGAACTTGGCTCTTTAGGTGTGGGAAAAACCATTTCCAGTACTGACATATGGATATTAGCACTTCTTTATGCAGGGCTTACAGACAGGCTTTAGGAATGTTTACAAGGTGGGAAGGACAATGAAAAAACATGTAAAATCATTTCATCCTGATGCATCTTTGGAAGGAACCGTGCATGTGGATCACTCTCTTTCCAGCTGGCTGTGTCTGTCAGAACCTTTTTCCCAACTCTCAATCTCATAGCCCTCCTACACTGAGGAATTTGGGCTCTGTCCAAGAGAGGTCTGGGAAGAACGTATATATTTCCTCCGCACTCCCACAGGGTTCTTATTCTTGGGGACTGGTGAAAAGTCTATGTGAACCAAGCAAAAATTTCTGAAGAGTTGCTATGAAATAGGAGTGAGCCAAATCCTCCTGTTATCCATATATACTGTGGGCATTGCCATGATCTCGGAACCAGAGCCCTCAGTCCTATCCTGGCAAACAAATAAACGGAAACTGTACCCCACTTGCAGAAGAATTTTAGGAAGACCAAGCCATTTGCTCTTTTTAGCTCCTGTGTCTCTTTTCAGAATGATAACACCTCTCCTGAGTGCATTTAAATTAAAATAATAAACTGAACCAAACACTATTTTTATACCCAGAGGGCTAGCAGCATTTCAAGGGTGCAGAATCTGAAGTGTAAGTGGAGTTACACAGCTGGCCAAACCAATACCTTTCTTTCACGGATGCCACAGCATCAACAATGCATCCACTGGACAATGACCACTAGAGAAGCTGACTACACTGTGACCCTGTTCCCTGAGTACACCTCGTTCAACATTTATTTGCTTTCTCCATCGTGGGGTCTCTGCATTTTAGAAGGCTGCTGTAGTGGCAAGGGGCTGTAATCTAAACTTATTTTACACTGCCTACCTTTGCAAATGGGGGGCTTTAGCCATTTCTGTAGTACAATATCATATATCCAGGAATAGGGTGTGGGAACTTCTTAACTGTTAGTGATACAAAAGCACAGTGTGAATCCTCAGTCAAAAGTGAGTTTATCTTTGACAGAAAGGTGCAAACCATTTCACTTCATGTCACAGCTAAATTTGGCCAGACACTCAAAATTTTGTCCCAGTTAGTCTCAGTGTATGAGGCATAGAAAACAATTGTATATATGGGAACAATTGCAAACTGCTATTCACTTCAGCATTCTTGTATTTCTGCTGCTGCTTGATTTAATGAGTTTCTAATAAAGCATCTTCAGAAACACATTTGGAAGAGATGGGTAACTGCCTTGAATCTTGAAAATCAACTATGAAGATTAAACTGGGATGAAAGTGCTTAATGTAATTGTCTGTATGCTAAATGTATTACAGAAAAGGGGTAACAAGGTATGGCTGAAATAGCACCAAGGAGCTGTTGATCTGTGAGTTAGGGCTCAGAGGTTTTATGTCTCATTTGGCCACTGACACCTGAATAAACTTGGCTATGTCATTTGCCTATTTTTACACAAATCCTCCCTTAAATGACACTAATCATTACAGTCTTTACATGGTTCTTTCCTGAAAATTCATTAATGTTCAATGAGACTGTCAAAGAAAATGTATTAATATATGAAAACTGGATACTGATTCTGAGGGAAACTTTTAAAAAACATAAAATCCTGATTTTCATACACTATTTTGATTCTGAAAACAATCCCAAGGCCATCTCAGGTAAGAGCAGACCTCAGGTTTATTTACATTTATATACAGGAACCTGCATAAAGATAAGAACATAAGAAGTAACAGCTGTAAGTATGATTATTCAAACCACCCCTGTTAAAAGTGAGAGAGATGAGAAAGGATAGAATGCTTTTAAACAGTGCAAAAATGCTAACTCATGATTTTTATTTCCTTCCAAAACAACTCACCAGTGTAAAACTTCCCCACCGCAATTCAGCCAAGGTCACTGAGACCCTCTGTGATGTGCTGAGCAGGACCAGCTCATACAAGTCAACAGTGCAGAATTACTTTATGTGTAAAATATGTTAAAAAAAATAATGTAAGTTACAGCTTTTGGAAGTGCCTGTGGACCACAGCAATAAAAATGCTTCATTTCCTTTAAGGTGGTAAGACATGGAGCTTATTCAGATAATTACTTTTTTATTTTCCTTGTCCCTGCTTCCCTATACTCCTTATGCTCTTTCCCACTTCTGTCTTGGTGTAGGCCTCTTCCTGAAAACAGCGACTTTTGGTACACACTAAAAATTCTGAGGATAAACTTCATTAATCTAATTTTAATTAAGAATAAGCAAACTCTTGAGATGCACACAGTGTAAGTAGTAGCAAAAATGTAACATACACTTTATACTAAAAGCAACAGAGGCTGGAACCCAGAAGAGAAACACATCTTGCAGATGACAACAGCGGTGCCTTAGAATTTCCTTCTGAACATGTTTACGCATTTTCATAACCCTTTGTTCAGTCTTCATGGTCTCAAATCCTATGGCTCCTTTTCTCGGAGATATTTGATATCTACTTTCAAGCAGCATGTAGGGACCATGGAATTTCATTCAGCTTGATATGAACAACCTGTATGGCAACTCTTCTTTTCTATTGTTGCTTTTTTTACCTCCAGATGTTTAACTGCCTGTGAGAGTACTCAAGGAAACATAGTTATGCTCTATTCCAATACTGAATTAGTTTAATTGAAAAAATATCATGTGATGTGTACAGTAAGGGAATTTAAAATTAGCTCCCTAACATATTCATGGTTAAATACAATGGCTTTTCCTTCTAGTAGGACATAATACAGTCCCTGTAAATGATTCTTACTAAAAAAATAGTGAACTTAATATGCATATCAGTGTATTGCAGGGAGCCAAGCACACATCACAGAGCATACCATACAACACAGAGGACAGCAGGCTGCACTGTCACCCACCTGAAGCCCAACCTCAGCCAATTTGTTCTTTCAGAAAAGGTTTAATTCTTAGGCTTATGGAAACATGCACTAGCAAGAGCAACCTGATCTTACGAAGTAGCTTGTCATGCCTGATGGATGCTGAGGACTAGCTGGAGTTTCATGGCAGTAAAAGCTCCTCTGTGCTGAGCACACCTCTGCAGACAGACACAGCGCAAGCTTATTGCAAAGCTTATGGGGCTACTGCCACTGCCTTTGTTGTTCTATTTATGTAGCACTGAAGTATGCTGATAAATACCCAGATAGGACAGATATAAATTTGATGGATGAAGTACTGTTTTCTTTAATAATCTAGATTGAAATGTTAAATTTTGCTCTGCATTTATCATGCTCTTCTAGTGTGTATTGGCAATAGGCTCACTCATTGTTCTAAATGGCTGTAAATTGCTGTCAGGTTCACAGCACTCAGGGCCTTTGTGTGTTGGCTTTATTGAAAGCAGGTCTACTACCGGCTGCTTTTTAACCTGGAAGATTTAAGAAAAGAGAAGAATCTATTCCTTTTAGCTCAGGAGGTTCCTAAGCTGCAGAAAGCATTAGGGGTTGTAGGAAAAGAAGTTTTATATATGTGTGTTGTACAGTAAGCTGCTGCTCCTATGCTTTTCCCTCAAATATACTCCATTAGCCACTCAGAGAGAGGCTGAACGAAATAGCTCTTCACTCTGCCTGAAGAGGGCTTTATTTATGGACTCCCTTTATTCTTAGTTATTGCAGCAACCCTTGGGCTTGATTCTATAAAACACTAGCTCAGGGCAACCTCCCCCCAGTAATATCAGGGCAGCAATTAAGCAATTAACACATGACTGTTTGCAGCTCTCAGCAGAGGGTTGATACCATGCAGACCTCAGTTCTTATGGAGGACTTTTACAAGGAAATATCATTTCTCCCTGCAGCAGCAGTAAATAGCTGGAAGTGCAGCAGGCAATTGGCTTTAAAGGTCAGGAGAAAATCCCACCCAGGCTTCCAGCTGCCAGGCAGCTTTCAGGGAACCTCAGCTCTAAGGTGAGCATAGCCTGCGTGAGTGGGGTGGCCAACACCCATCACCCGTGTCCTGGGGCAATGCACGTGCTTTAGTGTGAGACCCCTTGTGTGCTCTTACTTCTACAGAGACATTTCAAATGCTGCCCCTGGCTGGGGTTTGGGTAAATCATTTGCAGCGGTAAGCTAGAGAATTTATCTGGGCTAGTCTAAAGGAAGCCTCTTTCCTGAGCGGTCAGAGAAATAGAAACTCATGATACCACACTCTTGAGTATTCACCAAACCAGAAAAATAAAGAAAATATCTTTGTAGGACAAATTTAAAGGCTTTTTCTATTTCTTACTTGGCTTAGAGTGTGCATTTATGTGCTGAAAAGGAACTGTTTTGATGTTGCTGAATAGCTCCTTATATCTTTAGATAGAAATACCCTTTTGAAAAGACAACTTGAAGCATATTACTATGTTTCACTGGTGCCTTCAGCTCTTTGTTTTTCTTAATGTTTGTGGAGACAATAAATTCGGAATCAGTCCATTGCTTGTGATTTGCAGCTCTAATAAAGCCTGGTGGGTACACAACTTTCTTCTGTGGCCATGATTATTTGGTGACTGCTTCTGGCTTATGATTGTTAATGAACATTTTAAAGTACACCAATGACACTTTTCTTTCTAAAGAACAGTTTGTATTCATAGAATGATCAACAAATTATTTTCTTTAAACTAAAATCCAGTACAAGTTTCTCAGAAGACACAAAATCTTATATTTTTACTAATAAAATATTGCATCTAGCAGTGTTTCTGGTTTAGCTGATATTAAGAATTAACTAATCTTCTATCTGCTGTGGTTTTCTTGCAGCACAGTAATATTCTCAAAATAATAATTACAACATCATTTGTTTACTAAAGTATGGGTATAGCATTTGGAGGATTTGTAAAAACATTTTTCCTTTTGTTTCCTTTCCCAGAAGAGTATTGGAATGCTGGAGAAATTGAATTAAAACATGTTAATTGAAACGATGCTTAATTTGTTTCAGCAGTGTGGTGTATACTTAGTATAATTCTTTAGAAAGAATTGAATTTCATATTTTATATTTTTGAAATTAATAAATGCATATATTGTGTATTTCTAATTTTTGAGGTTACATGGGAAATACATGCTCACTCATTTTGAAAATAAGAGGGACATAAAATGAAAAATTAAAAAAAAAAAATTGGAGACAATGGAAGATTTCCAGTAACTCACCTTTGGAACGGATCTAGCATTCTGGCTGGAGATGAAATATGTTCTCACTTCCAGCGTTGGGACTCTCATTTTTGTGGCTTTCTATAATGCCGGTACTTAAATTAAAGATTATTCTTTGAGATCTAGTGAAAGCAAGGTTGTTGGTTTTGGCTGCCAGCTCCCATAGTATGGTTTCTCTTTCCCGTTAACACTGACTTGTCCTTCTTCACGTTGAATCCTGTGCACTGTTCTTACTTTGATGCTGAAGCTCAGTTTTGTGGAATGCTTTTTGAACAGAAGTTTTTCTATATGTAAGTTTACAGTCCCAAAGAGTATTCAGACGCTCTGTTGTATTATTGCATGCATTTAATTTTTATTTTCTGGTTGGATCCAAGTAAAATATCT
This sequence comes from Bombycilla garrulus, assembly GCA_013400315.1. Lineage (NCBI taxonomy): Eukaryota > Metazoa > Chordata > Aves > Passeriformes > Bombycillidae > Bombycilla > Bombycilla garrulus. The sequence goes on from VXBU01011048.1 coordinate 940,602, forward strand.
ATACATTTCTCTGGCAAAATAAACTCACAATTCCTGAGTAGTGTCTGTTTATTGTCCCAGTTTATTTGGGTCTTCATAAAGATAGCAAAACTGTGTTTTCTTCTGAAGTCCCATCATTTGTCTTTTTTATTTTCTTTTTTTCCTTTTTATTTATTTATTTTTTTTCCTTTTAAATTATTTCTTCTCTCTCTGCAGTATGATTTTCTTCTAAAGATAACTGATCACCCGTGCACTCAGGCAATTGTTTAGATTGCTTGAATATGGAAAGTCATCAGTTCCCATGAGTGGAAAACTTGTTCTGGATTCTAGAATTTTAAGGAATACCTGGATATTATATGGTTTTATTTGGTAACTGATGTCTTGGACTGGTCTTGCCTTTGTTGGCATGTCTGTAGCCATGAGGTTCCAACAGCCTGTGACTCTGGTTTGTCTGCCCCATTCATGTGCTTGTCACAAAGCAACGGGACAAACTTGTCATCCTCAGGTGAACTGAAAAAAGGTATTTACAGTAGGCAGGAACTTGTTTTGCTTCAATGTATCTATTTTTTTTTCTTTTTTTCAGTTGTTAAAGGCAACAGATAAGGCTTAATATCTTTAAAGTACATGCTGAGTGCTTATGAAACCATGACCATCTAACTCTCTCAAATTAGGTAACCAAAACCTAAAGTGCATCCCTCTGTCTTACTGTTGAAAATCCAGCCATCAGTTTTAAACTGCTCCTATACTTAAGTTTTAGGGACAGTTATAAATGTGCTAAATATATGGGCCATTGCAAAAGATTCTGGAAATTCTCTGACTTAATGGGAGGTTGTAATGCTTGCATCTAAAAATTAGGCTGCTCAGTTCAGCTTCTCAGGTGGATAGACGGATTGCTTCAGGCACTTAAAAAGCTTGCCCTACTTGCCCACGTTTGGAAACACCAGCATAAAAACGACCTGTACAAGGTATCTGAAGGTGTCATGGCTTCAGAATTTTGTGCTGTTCAGTCTGCAAACTGTGGGGTGGCTGATTCATTTTAATGTCTGGTGCAACTGCTGGTGGTATGAGTGGGATGGATGTTTTCTTACCCAGTGGTGTCATCCTTGACTGTTGCTGGTGGTGGGGATAATCGTGTGCAAAGGAGCAAATGAAGGAAGGGGATCCTTCCTGCCACACTGACCAGCTGCGTTTCGGGGAGCACCCACAACAGCCTTCCATCCCTTTCTTTTTGGCATTTAACTCAGAGACCCTTGAAGAGTTTGGCTTGTAAATCAGCTGCTCTGGAGACTGTTATTGACTCTCCCCGAGTCAGTGGCATGGAAGTCAATACCTGGCCACTTGTGTTACTGCGCCAGGATCTTGTGTGGATGTTTATGTGACTCGTGCTCCTATGGTAATGCACAGGGGCATCCCAAGCACTAAAACACTTCACTGCTGTGTTTGTATGGGAAATGGTGTCACATGGAAAAGAAAGCTGTGGATAATTGTGAACTCTACTACAAAAAAGCAAGTAAAATTAATGACCAGACAACAGAGAGCTTTCTGATTGTCATAACTATAACTTTTATTTATAGGAACATAACTAAACTTATTGAAATTGCTATAAAATATACTAAACTCACTTTAATGTCAGGTAGGTTGGCTTTGTTTTATTTAGTTTTGTTTTTTTAATTCCCTCCTCTCAGTTGCAACAGTTACTTGCTATCTTGAGAAACAGTTACTTGTTTGTCTTGATAAACTTTTGTTTCAGAATGCATTTAAGAAGCTTGGGCATAAAAAATGTCCTAAAATGGTCCTAACTGGTCCTAAAGAAAAAAATTACATAAGATGTTGATGTTGCATCTGCATGTCTTTTTTTGTTACTCAAAATTTTCTGTGAGCTTTTTTTTATAATTAACTTGCTCTGAAAATCTGAGTAGTTTCTGAAATTATATTTTGGGGAAAGTTTAGAGAATTGGTTAAAGTTTGTTTGGTTTCTGTGGGAGTTTAATCTAGGTCCATTTATAATTAGAAAGTGAGATAAAAAAATAAAGCAATGAGAATGAAACCTATACAAGGCAACTTGGGAAAAGCCTAATCCCGATCGAATACTAAGGAGGGTTGCTCTGCACCAAGGAAGGAAAAACTGCTCAGAACTTCCAGCAGCACAAAGTTTTGTGGAAACCAAGAGCAACATCCATCCTACAGATGTAACCCGGCAGGTACCTGGCAGCCAAGTAAACAGACACAATTTGTGCAATTTGTATTCTAGATGCCTCTTCTGCTTCTTCTTTTATTATCCCAGGTACAAGAAAGGAGTAGGGAATGAATACACGTACATAGTTTCTTTCTGCTTGCTTGTCCTACCCCACAGCATGGAAAATCCTTAGTGATGGTGATGCATTCATGCAGGAAGAGCTTTAGGAGGAGGGGAACTAAGTGGCCTGCTGCTCACCACTGCAAACAGGGATGCTGCTTGTGCACTGTGCAACTGGGTATTTCTTGCACCTGTAGGGTTGAGGAACATCAACTGTTCAGTTATACTGCTGAACTACTGAACTCCTGAGTGGAGAACTTGTCTGCAGGGATTAATTATGGTTTTAAACTGTGGTAAAAATTAGAATTGGTAGGCCTCATTTTCATTGTTTATATATATACTTTTTTTTCCCTTTAACTACAAAGTGACAATAAGAAATTAAAAAATCCCAAAAAGCAATCACCAAAGAGGGCACTGGACAAGCACAAAAAGTAAGCATCTACATGTTTTCGTGTTTTGTTCCTTTCTGCCACCTCTGAGAGTACTCCCAGTGGCATGTGTCAAGGCATTTTCAAAGCTAGGCTTTAGAGTATTTCTATTGTGCATTAGTCTCTGCATCTATAAATTTACTCTAGGGTCATTTAGGGGATAACTTAGCTTTAAATACAGGGTTGCACTAATATGTCTGTTGGCCCTCACTCATCCATTTGAATTGGCTGAAGTCCAGCTGGAATAGAGGAGAGTTGTTTAAGACACCCATTCTTCATGATGTTACACTATCATATCTTGTCTTGCACTTCCCAAAGAAAAGGCCAGAGTGGGATTGGTGTAATGGAGCAGACCTCTTCCAGTGGTGGGGAAGTGGCTTTATACAAGGGTATAGGGCAGAGTATGGCCCAAACTCTGGCCTGAGGAGAATACAGATGCAAAGGAAATCGTAATTGTTATGAAGGCTGCTCAGTCACACGTAACACTTACAGTCAAACTGCTATGCCAGTTTATGAGTCATTTAGTGGAAACATATACTTATCTCCAGTTTAAAGATATGAAAGAGAAAGTAATTTGCTAACAACAGTTTTGGGTTATTTGCAGGGACAAAAGATAAGAAATAAAGAGCAATTGTATTTTGACCCATAAATAACTCCAACTTTCAGATGTCTCTTGTACTCTCTGAATCTGAAAAGGAATTTTCTTACAGCCAGAAGAATGATTTTTTTTTTTTGCAGTCTGTCTGTAAGATGAACAGGACACGTACTTTTATCAGTTTTCACAATGAGTAAAAAATTTTCAGAATGTTTGCCAGCAAAGTTATCTTGTGTGGCAGGGTCTAACTCTGCAAAGATTTTAGTCTGAATGTTTTAGGGTTTTTAAACATACATATAGACAAAAATAAGTAAATTTTCTCATTCCTTTATTTAAACAAATGGAAAAATTATGTTCACAAAGGCTCTGGGCTTTTTTTTTCTTTTTTTTTAATTGTAGATTCCAGTGGTTCAGGCATCTGTATAACAGGCTTGTCTGTGCTATACTGCAGAGAAACCTTCCACTTTGACCTACTGGGTGTTTCTTTTCTGAGGGAGGAAAGGAATTCCTTCTATGTTAGAGGAGTTCAGTCTCCTCCTGTCACTGATTGCCTCTGTTGCTCAGTTGAGCCCAATTATATGCAATGGCTTTTCAAGGATTCAGCTGTGAAGAAGGCATGTGTGCAAATGATATCAATAAAATAACAGAATTTGCATACACAGGAGCAGAACACATGCTATTGCTTTGAAGATTTACTGTATAAGGTACACTTATGTTTGGTAGGACAGCTGTTGACACTGCCACTTTTATATTGCTCCTGTTTAGTTCTCTTGGCTGCCATAGGCAGAGGTAAAAGAAAAAGGTAGTGCTAGCTGCTCACGCAGGGGTAATAACAGCTCTTAACAGAAGAAGAGTAATTACCTTTGTCTGGTTTCTCCCTGCTCGAAAATCTAGTGAAATAGAGACCATTGGCTAGATAGCTGATAGATACAGAAATCCTCTTGCTTTTACTAAATCTGCGGCTTGTTACGTAAGCCACAGCACCCTTTGCTCACAAGCTGAACTTGAATCTCAATTTTTAAAAAAAATCCATTACTGATGGGTAGATTTCCTGAGCACACTTGACAGCTTTCAAGCTAGTGGCATTTGGCAAGGCCTTTTAAAGTTATAGGAGATTTACAGCTTAAGAGATTCCGTAGCAGTGGGTTCAGATCCGATCCCTCTCTCCCAGCTTCTGCTCAGGGTAACAGTGACAGGAGCTGTCTGTGTAGCAGAAGGAACAGTTTAAGAGGAGTGGCTGCATTTGGCAATAGAAGCCCCCGTTAGCAGCCGGAAGCATTGGTGCTGAAAAGCAATCGCTGGTGTCAAGAACTTTCCTAGCTAAGCACTGCAGCTGGTGGCAATAAATAGCATTCTAATAAAGGAGGATGTTCAACCCGTGACATAAGTGAATACTGTTTCAACCACAAAAAGTAATTTATGGTGCTGCATGTGTCTGAAATGGATTTTTTCTGATACATTTTAAAATAAAAATGCTAAGATTTCAATGGAGGGAAAGATCTGCATTTTAAATCAAAATGAAATTGAAAGATCAATAAAAAGTGTACTGCTTTTTTAAGTACGCAATGATACATAACATCTTAAGGATGTGCACTGTCACAAAGCACAATTACCTCTATTCCTAAAAATGAAAGATGCTGTTTTCTGACTGTGAATGTTCTCTCTATTGCATCAAACCTAATAACTTTCCATGTCAGTGATAATCCTCCCAAACATTTAGACAGAGCCATCATCATCTTCTCATAAGAATGCCAAAATGATCATGCAGAAAGCAGCAAATAACAATATGTTCGTATTGCATAAACATAATCCCTGGAAAAAAATCAGCTCCAGCCTGCTCAATGAGGAGCAAAAGGAGTGGGAGCAAAGTCATTAGAATCATTGGGCCTGTTACTGTTGAGTCCACTACAGCAAACAAGTTATTAGTTTTGACACAACCAGTGGTTTATTTGAACATATGCTTCTGCTCTTTGGTATACATTCCATTTGTGCCACATGTGACTTCTCTTACATAATTACTGTGAAACATAGCAATGTTACATATTGTATCATCTCCCACTGGGATGAGATGTGTGGATGTGGTACCAGGAAATCTGTCCTTTAAATTTATTACTGCTGGCTATTTTGGGATGCTTTTGGGGTGCATGGAAGTAAGGGTAGTTTTGTTTTCAGGTGAGCACAGGCTGTCAGCTTAAATGAGTTGGTAGGTTGTTTTGAAAGGTGTTTTATATAGCAGTTTGTCTTGAATCACAAGGGTTGTGTGTGCAAGCACATAAAATGAGAAACTGGTTAAATGTTACTGTCAAAATGCTTTGTATTGGAATGTGAAGCATAGTGCACACATTGGAAATTCCTTGAGAAAACATGTCTTTTGTATTATGCTTTTGCATGCATTTATTAATTCTCTAGTTTTATTTTAGGAAGAAACAGGCCTGCCTGTTTTAAGAGATGGCTGATACCCATTTATCAGCCATACAGCTCTGTACTCAGGTTGATTCCCACCCCAGCCCCTTCTCCCTCCCCCTGTAAATGGTTTCTGCTGTCATTTAGGAGTTACAGAGCCAGATTCTCAGCTGGTGCACATCAGCACTGCTATCCTGAAATAAATAGGCATAACTTCACTGGAGTCACTGAAACCTAAGCTCAGACTCGTGGGTTTTACTGTCCTTGAGTACAGTGTTTTAAGGCTTATGATACACACTTCTGTGATACTTTGTTATGGTATAAACAAACACTACGCTTCTGATTTGAATTATAATCTCATTCACCCAGAAACCAATAGAGCTTTACTTATTTATCCCAGCTGAGAAGATAGCTCAAAGGCTTTTCATGTTGTATGATAAAGTCATGGGTTGTGATTCCAGCAGCATCCCCTCACCCCCCTGTATAAACAAGGAGGCGACCCCACTACTGCTGGTGCAATTACTTAGATGTGAAACAGTTGTTCAGAGAATTCTGGATTCAAATCAGTGCCACAGTGTTTATTCTGTAGTGAAGTGATGTGTCTGCTAAGGCTTTAGTCAGTTCAGACAGAAAGCAAGAGTCTGAATTCAGGTACTGGTATGAAGAGCTGAGCAGAAATTTGGGAGCAATTAACGGATGGAACACCTACCAAAACTGTTGAATTGAACATTTCCTGTAAACTCTGTGTGCAGCCACAACACACTTTGATTCTGCGTAGCATTTAAACTTGGGATGAAATCCAGCTGCAAAGGCTGGATCTAGATCTGAATTCCCACAAGTTCAAGGCTGTTGTGATCAGAGGAGTTTATTTGGTTCCATATCTAAGTGCAGAAATTTTAAGGTAACTTCAATCAGATGTTCTTGGGATCTACTGGGATAATAGTGCAATAAAAGCCAAAATCAAACATAACTGGTTTTGTGTAGGGATTTTACTTGTACTCTGGTTTAAGGTTAAAATAGTGCACTTGTGCAGTCAGCCTACGTTAATAAATTAAAGCAGGGGAGTTTGTAAATTATTAAAAATCATGGTTTACACATTTTTCCAAAGCAAAAGAAGTACAGAAAGTTCATCTGAATTCTCAAGGCAGTGCATGTGGTGAACATTAGTTTTTGCTTTCTTCCTTACTTTTTTTTTTGAGGTTGACTAAAGCTTTCTTTTTCTTCACAAATACTGAACTGGTAACTCAAGATATCTTGCACATGTGTACAACATCAGGGATAGCAATACCAATAAGGACCTTCCTTGGGTGCAGGGTATAGTAGCAAGGAAACATAACTGTGTGTATTTAGATCTCCACAGCGGTATGTTCTTTCCAAACTGCAAATCACATCAAATGAAGGAACATGGCCTGGAAAGAACTGAGAACTGGAGAAAGAAAAGGACGCAGTATTTACTTAAATTCAAAACCTAAGTCAAAACAAAGAACCCAGTTACTGCTTCTAAGTTTAGGCCATAATATGCCATTCAGTATGATGTCTTGATCAAAATCAGCTATAGGAATGCCAGAGATATCAGTTGTCGCAATTTTTGTCAATGAGAAACAAACATAATCAATGATACCCTTGTTCTCCTTTGTTACCCATTTTCTTCAGTTCAGCCAGGTTGGTGATTATCTAGGGAGTACCTGCAGTGATAACTCTGATAGAAAATCCAGCTCATGTTTTTTGCTCGTAAGAAGGCATTGATAAGAAAATGCCAGGTAAAGGAGAGAAAGCTGAGAGGAAAATGAAGGCTGCCTAGAGGGCTGAGGTTTGTGAGTGCTGTATTCCTCTGGCACAGCTGGAACACCCTGCTGAACGCTGTGGGTTAGCCTCACATTGCCTGGTTGTACATGGGAAGTTATCTCCTGCCTGGAGAAGGTCTTTGGTGCTTTGGAAAAGCATCTTTACTCAGGGCAGAGAAGTGGGGAAACAAAACAATTTCTAGAGCGATGAGAGCCCACCCGTGAACATAATCCAGGACTCTTCTAATACTTTCAAAATGAGCAGGATGGCTGTGGCTTCTGTGAGCTCTGGCTTTTAGGCAGCATGGCAGCTGGGGGTGGGTGGTTGCTGAAGGAGGCTTGCAAATTCAGCTGTCTAAAACAGCTAATTGCAGTTAACCTGGTATAATGTTCTTATTAAAATGGCTGTGCTGTTCTAGCTTTTATTAAATCAGTTATTTTCAGAACTTTAAAATATAGAAGTCAGATTAGAGGTGACCTCTGACCAAGCAAGGGTGTCTCTAGTCAGCTGAAGAACACACTTTTGAGGAGCTGATTTACCCCAAGATGGTGTTTGTCTCACTAGAACCCAAACACCTGCTACATAGGACTGCACAATTCCAATCTGATACTTCCCTGTGATCTAATCCCCCTTTAATCATCAGTTTTTAAGACTCGAAGCCCTTTGCTTTTTCTCTGCTCCTTTCTTCTGATTTTAAATATTTGCAGATGACATTGCTTTGCAATGTAAAAGCCTGTCACTTGGAGCACTTGGCTTTGCCCGTTTCCCCCATTCTTGAGTCTGCTCTGTAGCTGCACTGGCTTTTGTGGTGTTAGACCTGCTTATAGTTGTGTAATGGAACAAATGGGATCCACACATTTTTAGAGCCTTTAAATGATCACATAATACGCAGAGATGCAGCAATGACTTAAGTGGCTTGCTCTTCATCTTCCCCAGTCAAGTTCAAAAATGACAGCATTAACAGCACAAATATCAAGAAAGAAAAAGCCACATGACGCACTCTGGCACTCATTTTGGTTTTCTGCTCTTTCTTCAAGTTAACTCAAAGGAAAGGCAATGACTCTTAAATGTGTGTTACAGGTGTGGCAGCACTCAAACATTTTCTGTGTGTCCTGCTTAAGGGAAGAATGAGAGCTGATATATAACTTTCTAAAGAGATCTGACGTGACCATATTTACTGAACTAGATCCTTTGAAGACTGAAATAGTGAGGCTACATTTTGCTTAACATTTTTAAATGAAATTAAACTATGAATCACTTCTGTTATGCCCTTTTTTCATGTCCCTTCAAGTGATTTTCTGTTTCTTATTAGCAATTCAATAGGCTGGAATTGGGATCTTGAGCTTGTTGGTCATCTGTATCTTTAGGAACCCAAACTTCAGAGGACTTGCCAAATCGTGCATTGGATACGAGACTTGCAGAAAGAGCATTAAAAAATATTTAAACTAAGTGATTAATTTCGTACCATCTGGAAAACCACAATCAGCAACAAAAGCAATTTAAAAATTCAAATGCCATTAATAGGCTTAGTGCTTCAATACAGAATATCATACTGCTTGTAAGAACATTCCTGACCAGCCTTTCAAACACATCAGAAGAGACAATCCTATACATAACGGGAAATCTCTATATTATGATTGATGTCCAAGATATATGATGTTATAAACTATCGGTTATGGTGTTTTGACAATGGAAGAATTAATGAACGAAACATATTTGCCTGCAGTGATGAACTATATAATATAGAAACATTAATAAAGATAAAACACTTGGAAATTCTTTAAGAAAAATAACATTTTTGCTCTTTTCTCAAGGAAAAAAACGGAGCCAGAAACATGACAGATTTCATCAAGAGAGCTGTTCACAGATTAAAAGCAGGTCTGATTTTTGTTTTGCCGTGCTAGACTTCACTTCTCAAACCACAGAAGAGTGAGGCGAATGTTTTCAAGCTTATAGTGTTGTTTGTTTTGTTTTTCTTCCTTACACAGTGAATATTGTCTTCCTGCTAATTCTGTTATACCATACAAGACTTGTTTGCGTCTCAGTTGGGTTCTTCTGTTCAGCCTTCTGTGCATTCAGAAAATGCCACAGAGGATCCACTCTGATCTTAATGTCTGTCTCTTAAAGCAGCAAGGTCTGCTCCTGTAAGGAGCTCTGGTGACAAACCAGGGCATTGGGGTGATAGACCAGGGTATTGGGGTGACAAAAAAGGACATTGGGGTGTTTAGCACCACACAGGATCCACAGCTGACTCAGGTGGGAAAGCTGCAAAGAAACGTACAGAACAGTAGGAGCTGAAGCTCAAGATCCTTTGATTACTGCAGGACAGGGGCTGCTCTGTGAGAGGGTACTTCTGCCCCCAACAGCTGCTGTGGAGAGCTACTCAATGCAAACCTTGGAAGCCCCCATTTCTGGGTACCTAAATGCCTTCATTAGCGTAATTTTTGGTGTGCCTGGCACTTCCTGCATGAACTTAGTGAACTCAGGCTATACCAAATCGCTAGATTATTTACCTCTTGGTTGGAACACAAAAAGAGCTGACAAGGAATTATGGAGAAATACTGCTTTAAAACTTAACATCCCAGAAGGGGGTGAACTTGGAAGTGTGAAATTGTATATATTTGGCATCAGTTAAAAAAGTCTGGCCAGAAGACTGAAGCATGAACATGAAAGTCCATCTTCAACTGGTGAAAATTCAATACTGGTGTTAAGGATATTTCTTATCTATCTTTCTCTCATACTTTCTTGATGCTTCTTTTGTACTAAGCACCTTCAGATGTTTATAAACCATTTTAGCTGGGCTGTGCCATTGAAGAAGACTATAGAAAATGAATATCCTGCTGAGAGTTAGAGAGATTATTTGATCCCTTAAACTCTCTACTGAGTCTTTCTACTTGATTTTTATATTTTAAAAACATACAGTGGTTACAGAAACATTTTTGATCAGAAACATTAAGTAGCTGAGCATGCAAGAAATGTTTCTCTATATTGCTAGAGAGATATGGAGTCAGTCTTATTTGTCTTCTGTTTTATTAGTTTTTATCTTGGGTTTCTGCTATTCTAATCTTAAAGGTGAGATCTAAAAGGAATAAATTCAGATGGATAAACTTGGAACACCATTCCTGCAGATCCTAGTGCCAGCATATCATTTCCCAGGACAAACCAAGACCTCAGATTTTGACCCCAGAATTCCCCACAAGCCTGAAGTTCTGCTTCTCCAGGCACCTTGGTTGTACCACCATCAGCTTGTCACCTTGTTTTGGCTTTTTTCCTGGATAGGATCCAGAAGTTAGAGCAACTTCCCTGCTGGGTTTCAACTGTATGTTAATCTAAAAGCAAACCTACATATGGGGAGTCAATCAATCTCTACTTGAAGTGCAATGATAGCAACTTTTTTTTCTTTACAGAACACATATGGGAAGAGAAAGAGTCATTGTGGTCCCCCTCATATACAATTGCATTTTGATAAGTGAATTAATATGTATTTAGTTTTCTCCTTTGTATGAAGGATAGGTTAAGACTGACGGAAGACACATCCAAAATAACACTGTGATGTTGTTCCCAACATTCTTGTTCCCACTTTCTGGCCCACGAAACGTGAATATTTCCTGGATCAGAATGACTCTGACAGATCAGAGTGGAGACTGTTAACTGTGCCCACAGCTTGGACTCCCACTTGCGTCTTTCTGATCCCAAGAAGGTGCTGTAACCACCTACCTTTCCACAAAATTGTACTTAGAGAGTACAATTGTCTTCTGTGTCTTCTGCACGTTTGGAAGAATTCTCTACATCTCTTTATTGTGAAAACATTAGTAGGCATTAACATTTAAGACTTCGGATTGTAAGCAGGTGGGAACACCACTTTGTCCTTTACAAAGACTCCTTTTTCAGGGGGAAAAAAGAATTTACAAATAGCTCTCCCAAGCTTGTTCCTGCTGGAGTCAGTGTGTCAACCTTCAGGTGGCTGTTCAGTCAGGAGGTGGTTTAAAATGCACCTGCTCAGGTGGTAGCTCCTTTAGTGAATGATATGGGGAGCTAGGGCCCCTAAATAAGGGTTTAAAATGTTGCTCAGAACACAACACAAGATTGCTGTATCTGCTTGGTTCTTGTCTCAGCTCAGCAGCATTTCATACTTTGGATTTTGTAGCTTTGCAGAGTTAGTAAAACCTGTTTTATGTTCCAATATGCATCACTGACTAAAGCTCTTTCTGTTGGGAACCACTCCAAATGCTCTGCTAACAGTAAACATCCCACTGGGATTCTGTCTTACTATCTACTACATCTTCTGCTAAATAACAGTTTGGATTAAAAAAAAAAAAAAAAATCAGCTTTGTACCAGAAAAAAATCAGATATACAACCGAGTTGCTTCTCCTTGATTGAAAGCATCCATGCAACTGTCTGTATCTATGATAAAAGTAAATAAAAATACAGCTGCATTTAATTTCAAATTGAAGTCTTATAAAGCTGAATAGGGATTTTCAAGAGCATTTGGAAACTGACTTAAGTTAGATTCCTCTGAAATAATTGGCAAGTGATGCCTAGAGGCAATGAGTTAAGTTGCTGCTGATTGTACTAGCAAAATCCCACTCATGATTTCTTAATTAATCTCTTGGAAGATATGGCAGCAAGGTGTCTCTTGAAGGCTGTAGTATATGGATTGTCAAGTAGAGCTTAGAAACTGTAGTCCCTGTCTTTCTAAATTAAGTGGTCAATATCCTCCCCTGAACATCAGTGGTATGGCTAAATTACTTCTAAGAGTATGTGTAAGATTTTCCAGAGCTCAGATAAGCCTAAAACATTGCAGTTGCTAATTTCTGTTGCTAGCAGCACTGAGTTGCATGGGGTAACCAAAAAAACCAAAAGTGTGAGTTGATTTATTTGCAAAATCCTCTTCATATTCAATATATAGCAACCTCACTTTGCCGTTAGTCAGAGTTCACAACAAGAACAAAAACACACTGTAAATATTTTGGTTTGTGCAGCATGACATTGCCTTTGAACACTATGTGGGAAACAAAACCAATTAAAAAAACCCAACCCCAAACAAATTTTAAACAAAAAAACAAAATGCTGTAGTATAGAAGCACAGATGTACACGGAACTCAGTAGTTGAGGTAATGCTCACTGTGGGTTTTTTTCCTAGTGCACTGTTTGGTAACAAACTTAATTTTTTGACCCTGGATTCAAGCAGTACTATATGCTTCCTTTCATTAAATGGACAATGGCACACAGTGGTACTCTTATCAGTTCAAAGATACCTCCTATTTCTTGGCAAACCTGTGTAGCCTCAGTGTGCTCATCTGCCATTCACCATACTTTGTCCCACCATACTTGGTGCCACTCAGGTACATCTTAAACTTGCCAATCCTCTTGTGTCTATATCTCAGTATTTTTGGCAGAGGCCATATATAAAGCAGAGATGTATATTGGCTCTCTGTTCCTTCTGACTTTTATATTGCACCACAGGAGTTTTAATAATTGTAGATCAGAAAATACATAAATGTTTCTTAAGTCACTGAAGGAATGATAATTTACAGCACAGAAGAAGACCTAGCTCCACAGCTTGAGGAGATAAACTGAATCAAGATGTTTATCACAAAGGTATTATTCCAGTCATGTGAATTAATGGAACTTTCCAAAGTCAGAACAATGTGGAAAGATTAAACAAACCAGACAATGAAAGAATTTTATAAAAATATCTTCATTTTTAGCACATTGGCAAATGAACACATTTAGGAAAGTATACCAGTCTCACAAGCTGGCTCTCAATCTGGACCTGTGGAGCTGAGAGAAAGCACTGCAGCGATGAGGAGAGAGACAGGGAGAAATCAAGAGTACATCTGCAGACAATGCAAACATGTTCTAAAACTCCTTTTAGACCTTAAGCCAGGTCAAGATTAATCCTATTGCTGATTCAGTTCTGTAGAGCCAGACAATAAAACATGCTTTATTGATCAAAACAGAGAGATACAGTTTGGTTCTTCTGCCACGGGACTGTCAAGTCTTGAATTCAAACCTGGGATTTCATCCTTATGATAGGTCCTTTCCATTGTTTTCCTTTGCTCCTGATTCACACTGAATACGCCTCACCAAAGAATTCAGGAAAACACTTTTTGATATCTTTGAAGGAAATGGAGGCCAAGAAATCAGAAAAGGCTTTGCTGTTTAGCTTTCAGTATTTATAAAACCAGGAAGCCATCACTTATGGGCTTGCCATCCAAGGGCTAAATAGACAGAGGAAGTTGTGTTCTCACATTGTTAACAGATCAGTGGGAAGCACAGCAATGCATTTCACTAGTTAACATATTTAAAGACATAACTTGTGTGCAGGAGAGTTTTGATGTCTCACAGTTGTAAACATGGTGGCTACTATGCCCCTAAGAATACTATTTTTCTAAAATCTAGATTAAAAACACATGGAAGGGGAATAGGAGAGATTCAGCAATTTGAATCAGATGAGAGAAAACAGTGAAAACCGCATAAAGGAAAGAATAACAGAAAACTTCGTTACTGAAATTGGAAACTAGCAAAAAAATGAGTTTCATAGAAACGACTAGAAGAGAATGCTGGGAGAATAAACTGGCTTTTGATTAAAGAAACATGCACAGTTCAAAATGGACATTTTGTCAGTATTAGCAAAAGTCACTGTAACTTTTAAAGGGTTGTCCCAGAAATTAAGAATGAGACCTTCTGTATGTTGGAAAACCCAGCTTGTTAACATGCCAAGAAGAAGACCAATAAGGCTGAATAAAATCCAGTCCCTGTGGAAGAATAAAAGAGTAAATGCTCAGCCATCAGCATGATGCTGCTGAACACAGATGCCAGGAGATGACTGTCTCTGATCTACTCTAGCAATGGAGTGATGTTGGGTAGGATAAAAAAAACCATCAGCAGACTCACGGCTCCCCCAGGCACACCTGGGGCAGAGATGGGTAAGTACAAGAAAAATCCAACCGAATTTGCTTTCGAGTCCTCCTGGCAGAGCTCTGACAAACTGACCCCTTTGTGTAAGTTCTTATGCCTGAGTAACTGAAGAATGAAGGAGAAAGGTCTACAATTTGTAAAATGGGAAAAGGGAAACTGAAAATTATACTATGTAACAAGGGATACCATATTTTCCCTCTAAATACACTCTTCAGTGTTGCTTTTTCAGCTAACAGGCACTTCATCTGAGGTGCAATAAAAATACTCCATTGTTTCCCAAATATTAGACACTTTATTTTTTTCTTTGTCTTTAGTTAGTATCAGCTATGAGTAAGTTATCTATCTATCTCTGGTCACGGAGAATAAAACAGTTATGCAAAATATAAATAGATAGGATTATTTCAAACCAAATACAGCATGTATTAGACAAATGAGAGACAAAAGTAAATCTATGACACATCTCCTTGTCATGCCAGAAAATGTTGCTGAGCTTCCACAGTCTGTGGATTGCTGGAGCACAAATAATGCTTAACCTCTCCTCTGCCTTCAGCAAACTTTACAGAAAACTGGGATGAAAGGAAAGCACGGGAAAACAACTGTCAGCTGGAGTCTCCAACTATTTGGCAAGGCAGTACAAGCTTGTCAGTACAGCTGAGTAACTGGACTAGTAGTATCAGAATCTTTTAAGATGATCAAGCCAACTTGAGAACTGAGAATTTGGACCTTCATGGCAAATATGCACCTAAGCAAAAAAAAAGTGTTGCTTCTGAATGTTCCATTTAGCAAACTCTTTCCTATTTATTTTGTTTCAGTAAATATTTATTTCACAAACTGAGCAGTAAGCCACACGTCTTCTGGCTATGAAGACTGGTGTGAGAAGCTTTAAGAGCATATCCTATGATGGATATATCTCATTAGTCTATATTTTATTGGTGACAGCTAACCATCAAACTCTGTAATAACCCTGAAACACTGGTTTTAACTCATTGACTTCAGATTACACATTCAAAACTTTCTGAATCAAATCAAGTGTTTATTTCCAAAGGTTGAGATTAAAATACAAACTAAACAGAACACAGAAGTAGTTTAAAGTCAGCAAGTTAAAACTAAAAATACACTAGCAAGTAGTATGTGCAAGAAGGAAAAGAATAATAGCATAAAAAATGATGGATTTGTGATGAATCTAGATGTGGGCATTATAAAGAGTCCAGCATAGATAGAAGATACCAACTTGTCACTGAAAGAACATATTTGCTGAAATCTTGTACATAATGGGTTCCTAAAATATAAGACGTGTAGAGTAACAAATATAATCATAACATTAAAAACTTTCTTTGTAAAATGACTGGAAGAGTTTGTGGTGTTTTGGTGAGCAAACAATATTCAAATACAGAAAAGGTCAGAAAAAGAAAGCAGATACCAGATTTACTCTCCATATGCATTTATAATTGGATGAGATGTAACATGCTTATTACAGCAAAAAAATATTTAAGTAAGATTGGAAAAATCTTTTTAACTACATAAAGATGGGTAGGGGAATGGATTCCCATAATCTTTCTAAGCATCTCCATCATTGCAGTTTTTTAAGACTAGATTAGACAGACATTTAAGCTGATCTGTATGGACAGTTGTGCCTCAGAGGAAGGATGAAACTGTGTCTTGAGACTCAACTCTGCCTACTTTTTTTTTTTTTTTACAATGTGTAGCCAGACTATTTTTTTCCAAGTGTATTTTATCATTTGTATGTAATGCAGTGCCAAACACATTAATATAAGGATGCTTAAAGTGTGTATGGAAATAAACTGATCAAACTAATTTTTATGTTTTTCCACTCATTATGGAGCTATCATGCTGAGGCAGAATACAAAATGGAGTGTGGCATGAATGCTATGGAAAAGCAAAAGCAAATTAAAAAGAAAAAAATTTAATCCAATACATCCATTCGTAATGGAAGATGCTTCTGGTAATAAAGCTTGCATTTTCATAGTACTCTTCTACTAGGAGTTTAAAGACCTTTCAGAAATTTTCTCAGCACCCCTGAGGCACTTTGGGAGGTGAGACCACAACTGTGCAGCTTCACACTGGAGACAGAAGCCCCAGTATGTCCAGGTCAAATTCTAAAAGCTGCTGGCTCTCAGCAGGGCTGGGCTGGCCTCCTCCAGGTACAGCTCATCCCCTCTCCCATGTCATGCTCTTTCAACATCACTGTCACTTAACTTGCAGAAATGTCTCATTGCTCTCACCAACACTTAAACACAGGATACCACATTCTACAACAGGAGAAAATGTTGATTTACTGCCCTTTCCTGAAGACCTTCACTAACGCACCTATACTGCAAATATCTATCAGGGACTTCTACAAGAGAAAGGGTAGCTGGTATTTATTAATAGCAAAAATAATGTTTGTGTTTATTTGGTTTATATTATGATCATATAATAACACACAAATTCATATAAATAAATATTTTAAAATAAAACAATTGCATTTCTACGTCAACAGTTTGCAATCCTAGTGTCCTGTCCTCTCTCCTTAGGACAGAGACCCAGAGAGATTTTATGTGTTGTATAGCATGTTGAACCACAGAGTCATTGCTCTTGGCACGAATCTCTCATTGACATTATAAAACAATAATATATTACACATTTGCGTCCTAATGCTACAGTCATATTCTCTGAAATCCTGAATTTACATGAAGTTTATAACCTTGACTTGGTGCTTGTTTAGGTATTTTAGAAAATAATTATTTAATATTATTCTTTGACAAATTTACAAGCTTTAAGTTAACAGTGAATACTTGGGCCATGCCAATAGCTGTTGCTGTGTAAACAAATATTTCTCCATGTTCATATTATTTTCCTTTGACAAATCCTCAGAGGTAAATACATTACAGTAAATCCATCTGTTTACAGACAGCTGGACATCAATATAAATCTGTGAAATGTCTGTATAAAAAAGAAGTGGTTGTCTGCTCTTGAGTAGATTCACTTTCTAAAAAACCTTAACTTTGCACTAATATGCCTTTAACTGCCCTTTAATACCACACTTTGTGTATCACTACTAAAAGCAACAGCAAAAGGTATTTATACAATATAGGGAATAAACTCACCCAACTCTCCAGTAATAATGACAATAACCTTAGCCAAGGATATTTCTCTATTTCTCTAAAATTAATAACTAGCTGGGGTTAATGGCCACTGGCTTCACCTTAAGCCCCCAATTAATCCCTGAACCTCAATTGTTATTACCTAATTGACTTAGTTTCATTTCATTTTAACATTTCAAAGTGATCTTCCTAAAATCACACTGACAGAGTAACGTGGTCTCTGTAGATATGCACTGACATGGTTTCAGTGCTGTGACTTTGTCTCCATACGCTTGCATTGACGTTTCATTTTGCACTGACATCGCCGTGCCACATCTATGGATCCGTGCAGATGACACGAGACTGTTCACATCGGGTGAAAGCCTGGCCAGAAGCGAGGGCAGGCTGGTATCTCATGCAGGGACATGATGCCAGCTAAGAGCTACTGAGGATTACTGTTATCATTTTTAATAAGTGTTATCATGGCAAATATTATTTGTTTGCAAACAGAAGAAGTATCAAATTTCACTTGAAATCTTGCTGACTTCCTTAAATAAACACACAAACAAAAATTTTTTACTTAGAACAACTCAAAAACTTAGCCTGAAAATGCACCAGGTATTTAAAGAGTTTTTTGATATTACTACTTCACTACTTCATGCTTATTTGAAGCTGCAAACAAATTATGCAAATCCTGTGTGTTCAAATATCATCAAATCAACGCAAGGAGCTGAATACTCTAAGATGCAACTCTAAACCAAGAAATCCTCATAAAAACAGAGCATCAAAATAGAGTATTTTTATTACGTAGAAAAGTTTTCGAAAAGTCTTTTGAAGCTCTCTGATCCAGCTTTGGAATAATTTTGGTAGATTACTATTGTACAAAACCCATAATTTATAGTAGCTGACCTCAGCTGCTCTTTGTATAACAGCCATATATGAAACAATAGCAGGAAAGTAAAAAATACAAGGGGAACTAAAACTGCTCTGTTTATTATGTAGCTCATAATTACATCTTCCTTATTTAATCTTTTGAATCCTGGCATGTTTTTAATAATACAGGTTCAATTAATATTTACTGTACACAGGAGAGTTAGTTTTGAGGAAGGCATTTAGACTATCCAAACTTTGTGTAACTTGTGACCTTTCCCTAACCTAAGTGAAGTCTATTTTATACAGATCATACTAGATAGACGGTTTCTCTATAAATGGCGAAGTTGCTGCCAAGCTCCTATTGTTAGCTGGTTCATTTTTCAACAGGCACACTTTAGGTTCCTATCACACCACTGTAAAGAGCAAGCCCTTGAGGTTTCTTCTTTTGTCAATGTAATAAAAAGGTTATTTCTGAATAACCTGCAAATCCACAACAAATGGCCCTTTGTGACTTAGAATAACATGATAGGAGGAATTTTTTATTGTTGTTTTTGCAAGCAGCCTCCCATTTTATTCTGTAATATTAAATCGATACTTGAGCAGCATTTGTTCTAATGTAATTTATCTCATCCTTGAAATAACAAACCCATGTTTCTAACAACTGTTACCCTAGCTCAGTATTCACAATCTAACAGCAGAAGATCCCTTTAGAAGAAGCTATCTATTGTAAGACTACATCAGATGTAGCCACACCAAGAATCAAGTTAAATTCTGTGTACTTTTTGTTGACCCTTGAGTTACAACTCTGGTAAATAACAACACCCTGTAGGAGGTACAAGCTCTTGCCAGATTGATTGTGATGTGGAAATGGGGAGAAAGCCATCTTTTCCACTCTGAACCAAGTAGAATTTGGCATGACACAGGAGGAAAGCTAAACCTTTACCATCAATAGATTTCCTTGCAAAAGTACTACACAAACAAGGCATGAACTCACAGAAAGCAAGGCTCCTTAATGAAAGGGATGCTTTAACAGCTGAATTCCTAATATTTCCTTTGCCCATTTTCTAGTAGCACTAACTTATCCTCTGTACAACTGTACTCTCAATTGAGGAGTGAGTGATTATTCTGTACTAAGTGTGCTCTGTTTGGTGAATAATCCCAGCCTGAAGAAATGACCAATACTTCATACCAAGAGTATGAAGAGCACCACAATGGTTCCCCATTATAAAGCCATGTGGAAATTTGAGGACAATCTCCCTGGAATCTAGAGCTGCTGTTTAAGTTAGAGTAAGAGCAAAATTGCTTTAGACAGTTGGTCAGTTCAAGTGTATACAGAAATGGAAACAGCACTCTTCAGATGTAGTAACAAAAACAGAAGCAGGTGGTAGAAAATATGGTAGAAAACTTTTCAAATAGGACACATGAGCAAATGGGAGGATATTGAATACATAAAGGTGAAATGGTTAAAATAAGATGGAAAATTAAAAGGGGAGAATTGAAAAATGGAAAGAGGCATTAATCTTTTGTAGTAGTCTAGATGGTGGAGAAATCCAAAAGCTAATACCAGGGAAGAATGACTTTTTGAATGAGCAAATACAATAGAACAGGATGAAAACTATTCATGAACTACCAGTACTATCAATGTAATGAGGTAAGCACAATAAGACATTTCTTCCCTTTTCTTCAGCTTTAGACAAAACTTTTTCTGCTCTGAGCCCTCTTTAGGGAAAGATTATTAAACTCATACTAATAATGTGTCCCCAGAACATAGGAATGGTAAAACCTCCATTTTCTTCCTGTACTAGAGTGTGCAACCCACCATTGTGCTGTTTCTTCTTCACAAGGAAGTTTTGCTTCCCTGCTCAAAACAATTACATCAATTCCTAAAGCTCAGAACAGGCCTTATAACAGTGGCTGTAAGAGCAGATGCTTGCAAGTCTATATATGCCAGTGAGAACATCATTCAGTTTTATGTTCACTTCTGTTTTCCGGCGTGGCATAATTCATTAGCACACTCTACAGAATACTCCATAAAACTGAATTTGGTTTCAATGTTAAGGTTCTAATGGCCGCAACATTGTTTAAGAAAACCACCCCAAGAAAAAATCCACACACAAACAGCAGTGCATCCTCTTTAATACTGAAGTTGATGTTTACATCTGATAAACAGAGAAAATAGCCAAATGAGGGGTTTTTGGCAGTATACAAGTGGGAATAACAAAACAGTTCTGATTTTTTTTTAATGTTTTGCTTTCAGCATTTAAAATAGTGACACAGCATAGTTTTTGTAGTGGCAAAGCTTTTTTAATAGCATGCAATGAAATTGGTACAGTATATAGACTTTTGTGGCTAATTTCGTCCTCATTCTAATACAGATTCTTTAAGTGGGCAATAAATAAAGACGAGTTCAAAGCTCTGATTAAAGACAGCTGTACTGCTTTCCAACCTGTTATGTCACAGCATTAGGTAGAGGAATAAATAAACAAATATAAGCCTGAGCTGATTAATCTGTGTGTCTCCACATAAATTTGTTTAATGTAAAAACAAATAAAGCAAAGCTTTGATGAAGGTTAGCAGAATTTTCAGCATCTGTGCAGATAAATTTAATTTATTCAAAAAGAAAAAGCAGCATTAGTGTATCATGTAAAAGCTGATTTAAATGACTTCATACAAGAGAAAGCATATGCAGTAGCTAAAACAAATTCCATTTGCCTTTAAAACCCATTTCACACAGACAACCATTACTTCTGAATTTTCTACTATGATAATGTTCAGTTATCTCTTCTTTTTTATTCTCTTCTTGATTTTACACACCCCACTAACCTAAACCATGGTTAGAAGTCCCAGGGGGAGTAACACCCTAAATGTAGCTTGTGTGTAGTATCAGGCAGGTACATTCACAGATTGCTTCTTTGTATCTTTAGGGGCAGATCCTTAAAGCTGGTAAAATAAGCTCAGCACAATTAACATTTAAACCCAGGAAAATATCTCTATACAACAATAACTCACTACAGTGGAGCTATATTAGTTTAGCAGCAAGGGACAGAGTACTAGAAGATTAAAGATATTTTTTCTTGAAAATGAAAGATTTGTCAAAATTATAAACTCCTGTCTGAAACTTACCAGAAAGTATTAAGTTGAAAACTAAAAATTAAAAATAAAATTACTGAGTATGCATCTGAAAACTACAGCTACAAAACTCCTGAATAGGATTAATACCCTTTCCACTCAAGGCAAGACTTTAAAAAGTCTGCATGTGATTTTGGAAAACATACAGGCACACAAAGTAGCACTTCAACTGAAAAAAGGTCATGAATATGCATTTTAATGATCTAGAGACCCTTTCTTTCTGGAAAAGATCATCAACTTTAGGGAGACTGTTATCAGACTCCTATTTCTACAACAGAATCCACAGCTCTTCTTCTCAGAAAAGCTGAACATGATGAGCATACATGGAAATTTCTCACTGACATTTTAAAATATTTTGTCCTTTCCTGAGTAATAATAGCAAATAAAAGAATATTGAAGTGTATCAAGCTCAATAAGCCACTGTCATTAAAAAAGTCTGAGAGCACAAACCTGAGACACAATTTTGCCCCTCTGAGTGGCAATGTGGATGAAAAAAGAGGAGACTGAACTCAAAATTTCAAGAAGGGCTAACACCCACCTCAATGAACTTCTGAACATGGTGGTTCTAACAAGAGAAAAACAAGACTCTTACAAGAAAACAAGTACACAAGCAACTTCTGTCCATTTGTGTGCTTTATTTGTCTTGTGGAACTGATCCAGTATCTGTTGTATCTCCTTTTTTTAATTCCCCTTCTTGTTGAACACCAGGATGGTGAAAACTCCTTCAGAAATAACTCACATAGAAAACTTCTGCATTTTGTTCTTTCGGACTTCAGTGGGCCAGAAATTTGCTACAGTACCTATAGAGGTAAAGACAGATTCCTTCCTTAGTCAGTTAAGAGAAAAATTCCTAGGTATAGATTCCCCCAGGGGTAAGGGAGAGAAAAAGACAAAACACAAGTTATTTTTGAGTCATTAAAATTCTTACTAAACCTCCCCCACACTACCCCAAAACTTCACAGGCTTATATATGTAGAATAAAACCTGTGTTCTCCGCTTTCACCCCTTCTCAAAATCCCCCTGACTATTTTTTAACTGTTAACTTGGGAATCTGTTGTTGATTTTAACAATCAGATAGTGACAAAACACATTCACCAATTATTATCTCAAAATCTGGCTGTTTACTGTAACAGCCATGATTCTCTCTTACCACTTGGGCTTTATCACCTTTACATTATATTGTTTTAAGACCCAAAATAACAGTCCACCAAATCTCCACATCACTGTAGGTGTTTTAGTCACATCACTAGCACGTAGTGAATTCATAAAAAGCACTTAATTTTACAGGTGACTCTGTAACAGGGATAAGAACTGAAACCTCCACCTTTCAGCCTCTGCATTTTTGTCTTTGTTTAGAATGCTTGAAGAAGCCATCCGGAAGGAAGAAAGATTATGAGTATCTCGAAACTAGCTGTTTGACAGAGACAGAACTGCTGATAATGAGTGGGTTGTGTCTGTCTTTTTTGGCTGATCACAACAGAGGTCTGAAGCAAAACAGAAACTCTTGATATGTTTGTGTAAAGCAGCAGTAGCATAAGGGCAGGCAGGAGGAGTTCAGCTGAAGTTCAGGGCAGATGCTGCCATTAGTTTACACTGCAGGAAAGTAAAATTGCTTCCGGATTTACCTCTTCCTCCCAACATCAGTGCTGAGCCATGCTGTGTCCCAGAGTCACAATGTCAGTAGGGAAGCAGTCTTTCAGCAGGATCCCCCTCTCACGATGGCAGTCCAACTCTTCAATAAATCCGTACCAGTAGATGACTAATCCAGGGCCAAATCTATCAAACAAAAAAAAGAAAAATGAACTTATGTAACTTTGTTAGGGGAATTTCAATTTCCCACCTCTGTGATTCCAACACAAATCTGGTAACTTCACTGCAAAATTGGAGGGAGCATTTAGTTTTCAAATTTTGAATGTGCAATTGATTGATGTCAATAATACTTAATTCCATCCATAAAAATGCTATTTAGAGACTCACAGAATCCACATCAGAGTTTTAGATTTTTTCTTTTGAATATTCTGCACACGTCAGTTAAAAATACCTGTATATTAAATACTAAATCACATTCAGGAACTATGATATACATGCACCCTGCTCTTTTAGATTTGTGGGTGCAGACATTAAAGACACAAGGGCTTACATATGACCCAGTTCATTCAAATTATAATACCATGAAGATAACAATGAATCCTTAAAATATAATCTCTACAATGAACGACTATTCAGGTAAATATTAACATAAAGCACAACTCAGAAGAAACAGAAAGTTTGTGTTTTAATGGCTCTGAAATGTGCCTCAGGAATTCCTCAGATATTGCTAACTCTGACTGATCCCCACTAGGCAATCTCAGGAAGTAGCCCCATGGACTATTTTACCCATCAGGAAGTTCAGACCTTCAGGCTGGGTTCATAAAGAAGTAATCACTATCAATCACTGTGTACTGCGATATGTTTTGCACATCAGTTTCACGTTTTTCCTACTGAGAGCACTTAATTAAAGGGCAGCACTACTTCTGGTGTAGTGTTGCAGGAATTTTACAGTGGAATCATAAATTATGAATGTTGGGTTAGTAAAAGGATGTCTAAAAACAGAACTGCTTTCTGTAGTCTAACATTACAGCAGTCTGTACAACATTAGGCCAAAAAGCTTTTTCTTTCCTTGATTTATTATATGCTGTAGTGAACTTGCCAAAACCAACAGTGCAGGATGAGCTGTTAGGTACCGTCTGTACAAGAAAAAGTTCAATAGAATGTCATGTAATGGTTTATATGCAGAGCTGTACTCAGGACTCAACCAATATGGTAGCCAATTTTTGTTAACGTTTGATTATAATAAATACGTGCTGGGGGGAGGCACGGTAACCTAAATGTCCACTGAGCAGACAATACAAGCACTCAAAGGCATGGGTAGTGCCAGACTGGCTTCATGAGGGTGGCTTCTTTCCAACAATGCGGAGAAAACTCTATTTGATGTGCTCGTGTAATGGAATAGGCATCAAAGGAAGAAGAAACCCCCGTGGCTTCCTCCTGCAGTTTCAATTAGATGTGGTACTCTTTTGCCTGAAACTGCTGCAGAGCACTGTAACATTTTGGTCTATGGCTACTACTCTTCAACCTCCAAGTGGCCACAGTTCAGTGGCAGAGTAAATTACCCTCAGCATAGACGAGGCCACACTGTTAAATATGCTTTTTGCAACTGAAAGGTGATATTCGAAAGTTGAAAGGTTAAAGCTCTGACACATCTGGTTGTACTGGGTAACATATCCTAACACGTCTGCCAATAAATACAGCACAGACTAAAAAGTGGCATCATGAAGGATGATGCTGCCTATACCCAATTCTGAATTTTGTCTGCCTGGCCAACAACTTCAGCCTCTATGGACTTCTTTCCATTGTCCTTTGCTTAAGCTCCTGCAGGGCCAAAACATGCAGAGCCTCACCGTACCCTTGAGCCCAGAGACCCAAGCAGGAGTGAGGGGCCAAGGCAAGTGAGGCCAAGGACTGATGCTCACAGCCTCTGGGGAGAGACAGCAGTTTGCTGATCCCCAAGGGGCCCCCACTTTCGTTTCTTCACAGACTACATATCTGTTCCCACAGCAAGCAAATACAGAAATGGGTAATTGGGTGGGGATGTACTTACGCACTCACCAAAATTATTTTAAAGGCAAAAATCCCCAGAAGACAGGGAGCAGATCTTACATTTCTAATGGACTACTTCGTGCAAGGCAGAAGGTATGAAATGTATGCAAGTAGTTACTCATTGCGAGCACATGTGCCAGGTAAAATCCTGATGCTAATGAGCAGCTGCTCACCCAAGTTCTGCAGGGCTCATTTCGCTGTGTGGCAGTCTGAATCCCCATCCACCATAAAATGCATGTGGCACTGTGCTTAAGTAATTTGTTTAGCTATTTTTTGAAACTGTAATTTTAAATAAAATTACTATTTCGTGACACCTCAAAAGGCTGATTTATGTCTTGTGAGCAAATCACCTCAGCTCAAGCAAAATTTTTGAAGTGCTTAAAAAATTATGTTCAGAAATACCAAATTTGATAATAAAATTATATACAAGCACATCTGCAGACTGTTAATGTCAGGAGCGAGTACATCTTTGGCATGAAAACATCCATCAATCCTGCTTCTGACTGTGGTGTTACAGCAAAACTGTTTGCCCTGTGCTGTCTAGGTTGCACTTTTTCAACTCTATTGTGTCATTTGCTCTATTATAGCTCTGTATCACAAAGCTCATGTGTATGATCACATAAAAACCCATGTCATACTTTTGTTTAAAACACTTAGGTGCAGTACTTAAGACCAAAATTAACTTGTTGGCACATTAAGCATTTGCCACTGACTACCAGGAGCTCCTGCTGCTAAGTGCTAATTTCTCTCTCATTAACGCCCAGAGTTGGCAAACCACAAACAATGCCACTGGTTGATTATTGCTGCCTTAATTTGAAAAGACACTTAACCTTTTTATGTAAGGGGATGAGATAGGGAAATGTAACCTAAAAGTAAAAACTATACCTTTTAATTTGACTCCTTCCCAAGTGGAGATATGACACCCTGAGGAATGAAAGTCACTGCTGTGAATTACAAAGCAAGGCTACAAAATAATTTCTTGTATCAGTTGTAACACTGAACAAGTTAAGAGACTGCCTGTGGTTTACACAGGAGAACGAACTAAAATGACAGAATGCATATGTGGTATTGCTATGGAAAGGGGACGTACTCAGTAGCTCTGAGGAGCATAGAAAAACTTTGAATGTACCAACTGGTTCTAAAACTATATAGATACAAGATAGGCCAGGCTATCTTATTTCATATGGAAGACACATTGGAGAAAGTTTAGGCTTAAATTGAAAATCAACCATAGCATGTAAAAAACTATTGGACTCCTATGAATTTTCTTCTTGCTTAGAAAAATTGTATAAATCCCTGAAAATATGCTTGTATTTCTTCTCTCCACGTGTCCAAAAATTATACAAAACTGTAATTTCAGCTATTCTAGTGAAAGCACTGCTTTTAGAACTTTACTTCTTTTTAAAGCTGAAAAGAAATCCAAGTAACTAAGGTTTAGTTGATTCCATGCAGTAAAAATAGAACAACGACGAAATACAGAGGCAAACTTCCTTCAGAACATAAATATAGCACGTGAAAATCGTCTACACAGGTTGCTTGATCAGTTTACTTAAGAATCAACCACTAAATGGGTACTACCATGATATAAATGCAGTCAGTTCTGACATTAGAAGTTGTGACTGACTACAAGGCAGCCAAAAGCAACTCAGCTGCACTTGGGGTATGAGTACCAGAAGTGCCAAAAGGGAGGCAGGCAGAAGGGAGGTTCTGAGCCCAAGGCATGGCAAGAGGAGAGCAGCATTACAAAAGCTCGTGGATTGCTTTACGCCTAATTTAGGCTTGATATAGATGAGTAAATTTAGTCTAAGTACTAAAGGCAGCACATAGTGTCTTTCAAAGAACCAACTGAAGTGTTTGAGATAGAAAAATACAGTTTAAGTATAGTTAAATATAGTTGCAGTCTCAACAAGTTCTTCAGATAAAACTTATATCTGACAACACTCTTTGCTCTAAGTAAATTAGGTTTGCACTAGTTTCAGATTGTTCGGAGGAACTCTGTATTGGTTTAATCATATAAATTTTGAAAGAAAACCATAGCTAAAGCAGTACACTGGGGACTACAATCCTGGGACACTGAGTTCTGTCTGAGAAAGGAGTTTCACAGAGATATACTGTAAAGCCAGAAGGCAAAATTCAGATAACCCAAAGCCAAGTGGTTCTTTGTCTTAAGAAAAAAAAACCCCGTCAAGAGCAGCAAACTAAGGGATCACTTCAAAAAAAGGGAAAGAAAACAGCTAAGTAAGATATGAATCTGGGTTTAACTTGCCCTCCAGTTGAACCAGTTTTGTGCTAGAACAGAAAAAAGACATTTATTTATCAAAGTGGCCTAGTAGGCTCACACATATTCTACTTCACTTCAAGAGAAACTACTCTCTAGTAATGTCTTTTCTTCTGGAATGTCTGTGTGAGGTCCATACCAGCTTCTAAGGATTTGCCTAGACATGTGGCTGTTGTGAGGTGATTTTTTCACCATCACAAAGCCTTGCATGTGGTTTTATGAAAAATGCATTTATGAAAAATGCATTTTCAACACACTGCTTGATACTGAACAGAAATGTAAAAGAACTTGGAATTGTTTTTATATAAATGCTCACTTCATTTATTATTGGTCTATTTGTTATAGATGCATATATATATATATATGCATCTCGGCATAATGTAAATAATTTGAATTGTGAAAGATTCTCATAAGAAGATGCTGGCATATGAATTATTATTTCTAATATGCATGCATTTAAACACATATTTTATCAAATGGATTCAGCCAAATATTCATGGTATGAAAGAATAACAGTCTACCTGGTTGATGACTTTAATTATGAAGGTCACACCTGAATGTGTCTTTTAAGGACTGCATTCTAGTCCCTCACTTTTCAATGCCAGCTAAAAAGATGGCTTTTTCTCCTTGTTTCTCCTTTTTTAAAATGGAGCAAACCTGAGCATTATCATTTGTGAAGCACTACTTGTTTTCTGGGAAAGGGGAATTACAAAAGTTCACAAATGAATTATTACATTCTAAGTCAATTTAACATCATTCTTCAGAATCACAATTGTGAGTAAATAGGTTTTACTTGTAGTACTAATAAACCTTAAAGATAAAATAATTAACACCCCCTATAATAATACATAATAAGTTCACTGTTTAAGGACACTCAGCTTTATTTTAGTGTACTTGTAGAAGTCCCATTTGTTTCAGTGGAAGAAATGTAGAAATTGGCAGAGCTAGGCTAGTAGGCAACATCTACAGACTACATTTTCAAATAAGGTCAGTTGGCATAAGTCAGCCAACTTCCTTATGTCTAGACCAGTTTACTACTGCTGATGACACAGCATTATATATCTTGGCAAAAAATTTAAGAGCCACTGCTCAGAAATGCACTTTGATTAGCAAGAAACTTTCCACTTAAACAGCTATTGCAGTCCTAATTCAGAATAGTTTAGAACAAGGTATTTTTTCCTACTGTTCATTTACAGAGAGTTTTGGAATCAAATAAAGGTACTTGTGCATGAAGACACTGCATTTTAAAAACTCTGAATGCAATTTAAAGATAATGGTAGGGTTTTATAATGCCTGTCAGTTTTCCAGTCCTCCAAACAATTTTGTGATCCAGTGACACATATACACAACACTTTATTACTTTGACTTCATCAAATCTGGTTGAAAGGAGTAAAAAAACTAGTACTTAGCAAATCATGTAACTGAATGATAATTTTTTGCTTAAAAAATCTGATCCTTAACCTGTAATGCATAAGGCTGCAATATTTTTGTGCCCAACTCCCTTAAGCTACTTAGCACTGACTTCGTACAGCAGCAAAATAAAAATAAAATTGCTTGCAAATGTGGCTCAAGAAAGTTTAACAAGTTCTGATCACATACTTGTAAAGATAATAGGAAACTTGTCCATGGCACAAACAAGTACTACAACATGCCTCACACACAGATGTTAGCAGCATAATATGCCTCAAGGATACAGGCATCCAGTTCATGCAGCTTAAGGTAAAATTAAGCAAGTAAAACCTAATCTGCTTTAAGCTTTGATGTTACCACAGAAATTTGGGGCAGTCTTATTTCCACGGAAGACAAGGAAAAAAATCAAAGTCTACATGTATTTTGTGAGACTCCCATTTACAAGGAGGTTTTGACTCGAAAGTGGGAATTCCTTTGGGCTGAGAAAGGTAGGCATTTCCTTGAATGCCAGTAACTGATATTATATGCAGTTGATGCAGAAGTTAGAGTTGTCAAGTGAAAAAAAGGTGAATGGAAATGAATATCAGCCTTCTCTCTACAGTTACACCTCATTCAGATGTGATTAAATCTTAATTAACTTCTTTCACACTAGTTATCTTTTTACCTCTGCAATGAGACTGTTAAAGCTTCGATCAAATAGCAGAATTTCATCAAGCTTATAATATGATTTAATTGCTTTGGCATTTGAAAAATAAAAATGAATCAAGTGATATTTATGTGGACATAAGGGGGCATTTAAAATATTGTAGAATTTTCCACAGCAGTTTTAAATGCATATTAGTAGACTCACCAGAAACTGTGCAAGTCGCTGTCATTAAAATATTATAAATACAATATAACTTTAAGCTGCATAATACATTTTTAATAAACAAACTGTCGAAACACATTCTTCACTTACACTTCTTCATTCAGATCTGAGTACTGTTCTCCAGGCAAATAAAGGATTTTTATAATCCTCAATGACAAGTTAGCTTTTTTTTAAATACAGTTCTCATGGAAATTAACTTTTAAAAACTATGATTAAATAACATTAAGTCTACAGTGATTTACAAGGATCAAGGCTTTCTAAGTGAAGACTGATGCAGCGAGTGAGAAAGAAAACACATACTGGCTTCAAGGCAGCTTGTCACTAAAAGGAGAGAGACCTGAGTGAACTTTGAATTTCTCAGTTTCTGTTGGTTTATGTCCTAACATCTAGTACAATAAACTTTTTTTTTGTTTTGCTGATAAGCAGTATTCTAGATGCTCAACTCTCAAGTGGTTGTGTGTACTTAAGGTACAACATGTTTTTCTTTCAGTCTCAACATGTTCAAAAATCAGGTAGATGCTTTCTTTGCACATCAGATTGTAAGGTTTTGTGCTCTAAAGACACACTACAAGGTGACCCTATGCCTGCACTGCAGGATTGGGCTGATGTACTGAAAATGAACATGATACTCACATCAACATTTTAGAAAAGAGATTTTTAACCCTTATACTGCTGGATTCTTTCATGGAAATAATAGCTACAGTTTTTTTCTGAGAATCATAGAATGGTTTGGGTTGGAAGGGACCTTAAAGATCATTTAGTTCCAAGCCTCCTGCTGTAGGCAGGGGTGTCACCCACTGAGATCAGCTTGATCATGGCCCCATCCACCCTGACCTTGAGCACTCTCAGGCATGGGCCATCCAGGCCATCCACAAGCAACCTGTTCCATTGCCTCAGTACCCTTTAATGCAGCCCACAATGTACTTGGCTTTCTGGGCTGTGAGGGCACACTGGAGGATTTTTCTGGCTCTAGTGGGGATCGCTCACTTGGGTATGCATCTCGACAAACAATGCATTTTGGCTGCCTGGGAAGACAGTTCCAGTATCTGGCTAAAAGAGATAATAGACAGTGTTCCAGGCATGTTGTTTGGCAACTTGGGGATAAATGAAATATTCTGGGAAATACATGGATTCTACATTAGTTGACCATTTCAATACAAGGCAAAGTGACTTAAGGCACCCTGGATGAGGGACGTAACTACGCAAAAGAAGCTCAACCAAAAAAACCCTAAAATCTGAAAGGCACTATACAAGAAAAACTTTCTACATCTTTTTCAGACGCTTAAAAATTCCTCTGGTAGAGAAAGTCTAATATTCTATTCGGTATTAGGTGTGGCATCTCTGTATTTGTGTTTCATAACTCAGAGTTAGCACATTGTTTTACTGTCCACTGTTTTGCAAGTCCATTAATATGTCCCTGTTCAAAACAGCAACACCCTTCCAATCCTACAACATGCAATTTGAGGACTTGTTTACTAAAACATTACTGCTTCTATATTAAGTTGTGCTACTTGTATTTACTAGTTAATACATTGCAAGAATGGCAGTACTCTTTGAATATGCAGGGAACAAAGATGGTTGCTTGCACTGCAGAAGTATTCCACTATATTCCAGCAGTATATTGTTGCTGAAAGCATCACTTTCTGATTAAATCCAGGCAAGGAATGCTGCTTCTTGAGGTACTTGTTACTCAGTTTCCCTTAGAAAACATTATGCCATTAGTTCACTCTCCAGAGGCTGTCGATGCAAGGTCACTATTGTTTGATTCTGCACATTTGAAGCCGTGGATCAGTGTTGAGAGGAGTTACTGAGGTTATTTCAAACATTTTGTTAAACTCACAGCAGCCTTCCCAAAGGAATGCTTGGCTGCAAACCACCTCTTATCCTGGGTGACAGAAAACATGAGAAAAGCCTTTGAGTACTGTTAGATTGAAGTCCAGGCAGCCACAAGTGCTGGTCAACTCACATTGCCACTAGGCGATTAACAGTTGTTTATTTTTAGGGCTGAAAGCAACAGGGCATCCTAAGGCCAGTGCAAGATGAAATCTGAATAGTCTGTGAGTGCCTCAAAGTTTGCAGCAGTCCTTTCTTTCTGTGCAGCTGTTTATCTGGTGTCAGTGGTCCCAGAAAGGCAGGATATGCCAAAAGTGCATTTAACCAAGGAGGCAGAACTGCTCTTACAGCGTTAGATTTTTGTTTAATAATTCTTGTAAAAATTAATTGTTTAATAATTATTGTAAAAATGTTAATAATTATTGTAAAAAATCAGAAAAGTTGCTCAGCAAATTTTGATAGCAGAAATGTTGATAAATAAAGGCACTATATACATGTGTGTTTAGTATTTGCTGAGCATAAATCTTGGAGCCAGCATTAAAGCTATCTCAAGATATTTTGAATGAATTATTGGACAATTCTGTATCTTCAAATCCTTATACACAAATATGCAATAAAACAAACAATGTAGCAGATGAATTAACAAATGGAGGACAGCTCATCTGTGCTTCCAACTTCCTAGATCAGAGAATTAGAAGACCAGATAGTAAATCATACTGAGTATCTCCACACAGTGCTGCTTAGCAGTTAACTACCAAACACGCTATTGCCCATAATTGGCAGGCAGAAGCATTTTATGTGTGATGCTGCACTTAAATTTACTGTCTCTCAAAATGTAAGTCACCTATCTGTATTAAGCAGGGAACAGATGAAAAAGGAAGGCATATGTCTGCTGCCCATTACTGTGCCCACCCAAAAGGAAGCCAAACACCTCCTCTGACCTTGAATACTCTCACTGCCTTTGGAACCCACTGGCAAACTTTAATTGTGTCTGGCACACACTTACTTTTAATGCCTGAGGCTTCTCAGCTTGTCTCTCAGTTGATTCATATATCCAGTGTCTGTTCAATCCAAACCGGTCCTGCCCCACTTAATTTGAAAATAATTTGGGATTTAGTTTTTTTATTCAGAAAGGAGTGCATCCTGAGATATACAAGTTTTATGTATCACCTGCAAAATATCCAGTATCCCAGAAGAGATATTTTCACATGGTGAAAGTTGGAGACTGTTTAAGAGACTCTAGGAGACCATTCATTATTAGGTGAAGTAAGTGCATAACTGGGGATGGGCAAAGAAATCTACTTCCCTTTTCTGCCTTCTCTCTTCTTAACTATTTATACACCTACACATAGAGCTCTACTGCATGCACCTTCCAAAAAATTCACGCTATTTAGATTTATTTAAAAGTTATTTACTCCTTCTCAGTCTATAGCAATACTAAACCAAACTGCATTTCAGCTTTCTTTCCTTCCTATTCCTTGAACTCTTCTGGCCTCACCATCAAGGTACAGAATTACATCCAAAAGGAAGATGTAAAAATATACATGGCAATGTAAGTGAGTCTGAAGGAGGGAGAGGAAGAATCAGAGGAAAATTATATCACTTGTGAAGTTTTAAAAGCAATGGCAGATTAGTTGAGTTAGCTAGTGACATATTACAATATTATGAGAACTGAGGCAGAAGACTGCAACACTATAAAATCACATAGTATTAACATTTTCCTTCATACAAATACATGTTGAAAACAGTGGAAGACAGCTGGACTACATATTCTTTTTCCTCTCCTCTCCTCTCCTCTCCTCTCCTCTCCTCCCCTCTCGCCTTACCATACAATTGTTAGATTGCTAGATAGATGAACATTGTTGGTTGGCAGACATCTAAGGGCATCAAAGACTGCACCACCAGTCTCATTTTAAACAAAACAATAAAAGTGTGACCTATTGAGCTGCTAGTCCTGTTCAATTTCTCTTCCCTTTAAGACAAAAGCAAAACTAATAGAAAATAAAAGTAACATGAAGAAGAAGAAAAATAAACACCACTTTTCCCTTCAAAGATAAATTAAGCTTGAGTAAGCAGCTTGAAACGTCATGAATAATGAGTTTTACCAACCTTTCTGAGACTTGGCTAACTTCCACCTATGCACAGCCACTTTGTTGTTTTTTTGGTTCTTACATTGCATAAAAGCTCAGAGTAAGTAAATTAAGTGATAAGATTAGTATCTGTTCTGACCAGCTGTCTTTCCCTCTCCCTTGTTAGCCAAAAATTGCAAGTTTTTTGTTTCTTAAAGCGCTTATTTTCCAGTCCTGTCCTTATATTTGTGATTGCAATATCAAAAAACACCATGTGTTCAAAATGTAAGGAAGGATGGTAGTTTAAAATGGCTCCTGAATTCCTCAGGAATCTCTCAAGAAAGCTGTCTCTCACAGAAATCCACTTGTCAGGAACAGCATAATGCAGCTTAAGGA
Source organism: Bombycilla garrulus (assembly GCA_013400315.1). Taxonomy (NCBI): domain Eukaryota; kingdom Metazoa; phylum Chordata; class Aves; order Passeriformes; family Bombycillidae; genus Bombycilla; species Bombycilla garrulus. The sequence goes on from VXBU01011048.1 coordinate 974,591, forward strand.
GAGGTGCTGACATAAGGTTTCCATCTGCTCCGACCTCAGTACAGATTACTGAATATGTTGAAGACACCTTCAACTTGAACGGAGTAATGGAAGACCAATATAGAAAATAAAAATACTCTTGTCAGTCCCCTCAGTTTATAGCACTCTTGCAAAAGAGGTGGGGGTCCTCCTGTCTGTTCAAGCTAGACCATTAACTGGAAGGCATTAAAAAACCCCAACCAAACCCCAAAAACACACACCAACAAGATGAAAATAGAGTCAATAAATAAGAGGGAAGAGAAAAAAAACAACTCAATATCATTAAACACTCAGTGTACATTTATGCAATTTCAACTACTTCAACTTCCAGCATTTCTCCGTATCAACTACTGACTTTTGCTAAAGCTTTCAAAATGTCTTTTTGTACCTTTGAGGTACCACATTTTTAAAAATCAGTATTCCTATGCTGGAGGCAACTTTGTAGTTTGCAGGTTTGTGCACAGCAGACTAGTACACCTCAGTTAGATATTACATATTACTACACACCAATACAAATATACCAGCATGTCTGGCACCACGCTCCTGAAGAATGAGATGAATTCTCTATGGTATTTGGAGCTTTTCAGTACTAAGTCTTTGTTATGCAGAATTACCCAGTGACAAAGTTATTTCCATCAGGCTAAGAGATGTAAACTGATTATCACTTGAAATAATGTGGTATATTCTGCCCTGGTTACAGAAACAAGCTACCCAGTCACAAAAACCAGCTGCCCTACAGCCCTTCCCTGCTCAGAAGTATATTACAACAAGCTGTAAATTGATGCATAAATTGATGCAGGTTTGTACACATTTTTTTTCCCTCAAGCCTCCCTAGGCCTACAGCACTAGGATGAACTGTTAAAGGAAAACTTGCACAGGTATTGCATTTTTGCTGAGGGCAAATAGGACTTCCAGTTTGAGGTCAGAATATCTCTGTTTCCACAGTTGCTAAATCCACATTAACATTTTTAAAAGCTATTTCTAAAGCCATACCAATAGATTAAGCATTATTTTTAGTTAAGTTCAAAGAGAAGAAGAAGTACAGCTTTGCCTGTTCTACCTGATTTCACTATGGCAACAGCAGAAAAATGGTAAATTCAGGAGATTAGGAGAACTATAATTCCAGCTGAACCAGCAAAAATAAGAATTAAAAATTAATTTATAATTTCTTGATTACCTACAGGGACTTTTGAACCATTCTTTAATTAAAAAAAAAAATTAAGTCAGACCACATAGAAAATGATAGAAACGGTATAGAACAGCTTCTCTTTGCTTAAGTAATGTTTCCACTTTAATGTACTTATTTGCTCTCATTTGCTTAACACCACCAATGTTTAGTACTGTGCAAATTTATGGAAATCTGACTTTAAAGAGCTTTGTGGTACTGAGTGATTTTTTTAATTTTTGATATACTTAAACTGAAGTGCCTTGATGAGATTCTGGAATAAATGAAATAAAACTCAGTAACACGTAATGATGTCTTGTGACATGCTGTGAGGTAATATAGGCAATAACATGTCATCAATGTGGGTAAAATAATCTAAATGCCTTCATTTTGGTTTACTTTGCACAGAAGTTTGTACTATGACTATCAAAAACTATGAATAAAACCTGATAGATCTTTTCTACATTGGTATTGTCCTCAACCAATGCATCAGGGAGACTAATACACCAGGTCTAGAAAAAACTTCCAGTGAGAGCAGTGGAACCTTTAAATTATTCTAAAATTCCACTTGATATGTTTAACAAATAGGTTATAAGAGACAGTGTTAATCACAGCTGGGGATTAGACACAGTGACAAAACCTTACACTTTTCTGAATGTAGTATATAAAACTAGTCACACAAAATACTCTCTCAAGCAATCTGGAATGATACCACCACTGCTAACAAAATTAAACAGACTCAAATGTCTTTTCTCTGTCTGAGGAAAAAAGGCAAATGTCTGTATAATATGACATATATTTATAAAACAAGACACCAGAAAGTCATCCAGAATGCAGGAAAAGAAAGAGTTTAAAAAAAATTTAAGATCAAAAGAAATCTCCTTTTGAAATGAACAATATGAATTTGAACCATGCTCATTTCCTCACAGACATAGCTTAAGTATTTATTTTTCATAAATAATAACGCCTTGTCTGATTTTTACCAAAGTTAACATCTTCAAATTGCAAAGGTTCTCTACACTTCTAAGTTAAATACATAAAGACAGGCAAACTTTTCTAATTGAAGAAGTATTTGCAACTTTTCTAATTTCACTTTTTGTTTTTACAACACATACCACTACCTCAAGCTCTTCTGGTTCAGTGCTATCCCGATTATTCCTGCCTAATCCTCAAGCCTAAAGCAAAGAGAACAATTGATGGTATGCTGAAAGAAATGAAACCACCACCAAACCTCAGAAATCTGTGATAACTTCATCACAAGTTCCTTGTCCTATTTTTCAGGGAAAAAAAAATTATTAACTTTAAGCAATACCCATGCCAATCACAACTTCATACACTCTGTTCCTTTCCTTTTTTTGAAAATTTGATTTTTGAATTCTTCTCAAGGTCTTGGTTGTAAAGTACATAGCTCACAAAAGGTTCATGGGACCAGGTGACCATCTCATTATGTCTGTCCCACCTGGAGAAGTGGGCTCATTGTGAATACTGCAGTTCATAAAGCACACAGCAAATCTAATGGCAAGTGAAGGCACAAAATTCTCAAAGGAGAGGTTATGCCTGGAAACCAACTTCCTGGCAGAGGCAAAGTGGGACAGGTGGAGTGTAACACAATCCCTGCCACCCCCAACAAGCTTGCCTGCAGTAAAAATAGCTGAGTAGGGCTGAACACTTTTTGCTTACAAATAGAACTAAATTTAACAGTAAAATTGAACAAAGCAATAGCAACTGAATCAAATGTGACAGCAAAAACCCCATTTTATGCACACACTTTATTACCGTTCTTAACTTTGTGTTTGTATAGTGAGTGAATTTATGCTTCAGCATGTCTAAAACTGAATTACAGAGATACATGCAGTGGTAATTTTCTTTACAGTCACCTACCAACTGAATGAGAAAAAAGAGAGCAGCTATTCTAGAAAGAGTGTACACTCTCAATTCCTTTGTTTTATAGGTTCAGTCACTTACAGAACAAAAATATTTATTGTAAGGATGAGCTATAAAGTGTCAGATATTAAATTTAAAGTGTGAAGAAAGAACCATCTCTAACTATTTTCTTCTATTCCTTCTAGAAAGAATCCTCTTCCTTACACTGTTTCTGGGATAATTAAAAAATAAGAGGCGTAAGAGATGCAAGTGATATACTCTCACTGTAGATTTTCTCTTTGTAAAGACAAATATGTAGAAAGATATGTGAACCAGAAGTGTGGTGTGAAACAACTGGACAATAACTGAAATAAGGTCTCAAATTCACTATGTTAGAAAAGCAGAGCTAAACCGTTATCCTCACTCAGCATAACTCGGCACTTGCCAACAAACTTACAACAAAGGCTGATGATATTCCAACAGCTACTAAATGATGGCACTTATATGTTAACACAGTTTCAAAAATATAAATGATCTAAGACAAGTTATGTAACGAGCAAGCAACCACTTTTCCCAATTTTGTATCCAGAACTTAGTGAAACAGTATGTATTTTAAAATTTTTCCAAAAAACAAGAGAAACAAACTTAAAAATTTTAGAGTGCTATCAGAAAGGTCAGTTTAAAAATGAAGCTGTCAATTTACAATAAATATCTTTAACATTAAAGCAGCTTGGAAAATCCTTTACTTTTTGTTAATTTCAGAATTTCCAGATGAATCTGAAAAAAATCAATAATTCTCACGTTGGACTAACTTATAGTTAAATGGTCTATGTAGTTTTAAATTTTATGTACTTTAACCACTTCTATATTCACTAGATTCTAACAAATAATTTTAAGAGATTGTCAGGAAGACATGCTTGACAGTTCAAAGTTTTTTCATTACTAAAATGAAAACAATTGATGAATTGCAAAATTAAATGCCAATTTTAAGAACAGTACTTCAAAGCAGAGACCAAAGTTGTTTTGGTATATTTCTGACTTACCACTCTATGTTAACAAGGTCATCTTTAAACATATCTTTTTGTTGTCTTGCCCATAGAGTAGTTATTACAATCACAGAATCATAGAATGGTCTAGGTTGGAAGGGACCTCAAAGGTCATGCAGCTCCAACTCCGCTGCCACAGGCAGGGACTCCTTCCACCAGATCAGGTTGCTCCAAGCCTCATCCAGACTGGCCTTGATTACTTCCAGGGATGGGGCATCCACAGCTTCACTGGGAAACCTGTTCCAGGGCCTCACCACCCTTACAGCAAAGAACTATTACCTAAGGTAAATCTACTCTCAGTTTGAAACCATTCTCTCTTGTCCTGTCATTTTATGCTCTTGTAAAAAGTCCCTCTCCATCTTTCTTGTAGGCTCCTTTCATGTACTGGAAGGCTGCCATTAGGTCACCCTGAAGCCTTCTCTTTTCCAGGTTGAACACTTCCAGCTCTCTCAGCCTGTCCTCACAGGAGAGGTTCTCCATTCCCCTGATCACCTTTGTGTCCCTCCTCTGGACTCACTGCAGCAGGTCCATGTCCTTCCTGTGCTGGCACCCAGAGCTGGTGCAGCACTGCAGGTGGGCTCTCAGCAGAGCAGAGCAGAGGGGCAGAATCCCCTCCCTGGCCCTGCTGCCCACGCTGCTCTGGATGCAGCCCAGGCCACACTTGGCTCTCTGGGCTGGGAGTGCCATGGCTGGGTCACGTCCAGCCTCTCATCCATCAATGCTACCTTTAGAATAACTGAGGGGTAAATATTTGGCTCTCAAGAATGGTCTTATGGGAAATGTGTATTATGGTTACCGTTATTTGATGATGAAATGTCAACAGACTAAAATATTTCTTTAATAAATTACTCCATTCAATAAAAGCATCAATAGTTTGCCTCGTTTTAAAATACAATTTCACTACAACACATTGAAAGAAATAATACTAATGTAAAAGCCATGCCATGTGCATTAGTCCATATTAAACCACAGCCTCCCAGACCCTGACATTAGGATATTGTTAAAGGTCTGACAAACCACAGCTACAAGGAAATTCAGAGATCAGAATGAAAATCTTTACTTACCACTTTGTGCCTAGATATAATTCACTGACTGTATTAAGCATAGGCCAATAATTCTGTCTTTGCAGGTTTAATATAAAACCATTAAAATAGATGGTATCTTAAAAAAAGTAAGTAAACATTAAGGATGTTGTGAATACATACATATATATTACAGAGAAGTGTTTAAATAATATGTGGCATTTTTTCACAACATGTTGGGGGCAAAATGGTTTTGATTACCTCACTAAAACACAAATGAAGAAATATTGACCATTCAGTCAGGAGTTGCAGGCATTGGACTGTATGATAGGGACCTTCCAAATACAATTGAAGAAAATGTACCTCATAAATAATGCCTTTGCCCATTAAGGCAAAGACAGTCAACTGACACTTCACAGGATGCAATATGAAAAAACAAAGTGGTCCACATGATGACATGGAAATTATTGCAATATTTCAAAATGAAGAGAAAACATTAATGACCAAAAAGTTCTCTTTTCTCAATATATAATATTGTTTAATAGTTCAGATTTTTCCTCCTATTTTGAAGTATTCAATCTCATTCTTGATTCCCTTACATGAATGGAAGGTAAACAGATGTACTGAAATCTCTCATGACACTACAGCATCTCATAGTTGTTTATTTTAATTTCTGGCATTCATTATGATCCGTACTTAATGGATCCTCTGTTTTTATGCCATTTTGATTATATCAGCATGTATTTTAGTCATTGATCAGCAACTCCATTTGTCTATTATATCAGAATTTGACATCAATGCAAGAAACGGGATGAGATGCAAACAAAATTAGACGGAATTACTAAATAATAGTTGATCATTAATTATGTTTGTGATACATGACTTGTCAGAATCAGATTTAATAGTAGGTAATGAATGAAAAAAAGGTTGCTTTCAAAGCTAAAAAAAAATTGCAATTACCAGCTGCTAATCACGTCTGAGGATTATTGGTCCTTCTGACTAAGAAGTCAGGGATGACATTAGATACCTCTTTATAGTTACTGTTATCAGTGCCCTGGTGATCTCAGGTGGATCTTTAGTAAACAGTAATTCTAACAAAACCCTGTTGTAATGTTCTCAAAACTCAGCTTGGTCCCAAGGAGTTACTTTTCCAGTTTTATTCCCTACTATACAGACAGCAGAGAAGCAATACTGAATGAGCTCACTGCTCGGCTGAGCCAAATCTGGAAACTCACTCTATAACATTCAACTTGACATCAGACTCAAAATGAACAGTTTTAATGCAGAAGTTAACCCCAACAAAAGAACTCAAATATGTTTTCATTTACCAACATTAAAATTTAGTGACTTTTGACCAAAATGAAGAAATTTTTGAAGAAATTTTTCAGTTTAGTTTGCTGAAACATTAAACATTGCTATTATAAAACATTGCTATTAAATAGCATTCCCTCTGATCCCCCTCCCCTTTCTTTTATCATGTTGGGATGTGGTTAGACTCCTTTAACTCAAATGAAGTACTAAAAGAGAGTGGAGGAGGGGATATGATTCCCCAGAGCTACAACAGCTATCCACATTAAATACAGAGCATTGCAAGACTGCAGTTGTTGCTTTATTAAAAATTACAGAAAATAAAACATCTCAAGTTCACCCAAATAATTGATATATTCTCAGCTGGACTAAAGTAGACATTTCACTTGACTTTTATAGCAGAAATGTTGAAACTCAGGAAAACTTTGTTCTTTGTCCAAAACTGCCCCCAATAGACAACAAAAAAATTCCTCAACAAATTTTCTGGAGTGACAAAGATAATTTTTAAATAAAAGAAAGAAAAGTACTACAAGAAATCAAAGAAACAGGTCATTTTGATATCCAACAACCAAAAGGAATGTTTTGGCAGAAATGAACCCATCTCCACCGCAGTCTGATGAAGCTTTTCAGACTTTTAGTACTTGCTTATCTTTGTTAATACACTCAAGCATGCATATATCTTCTGAGAGCTTTAATGGCTCAGCTGACAGGATATGTTAAAAGACACAAAAAACTCTGTACCAAGTTTGATCTCCATGAACAATGCTATCCACTTTTAGACTTCAAAAAGTGCAAAATTTAGCCATATATTAAAAACAACCCAAATCAAAAATGTGGAAAATAGGCAAATTCTTAAACTGCCAGCCTCGCAACACCCCCAGACTGGAGTTAAACTTCATAACAAATGAAACATTTTCAGATAGACAACTTCAACTCAGTAATTATTTTCCAGTTCTCTATCGTGTCTTTTAACTTGAAAGTTGTTTCTAAATTATATATGAAAATATTCCTGGGGAAAAAAGTCAGAATAGCACTAACCTGATGCTGTGGTAACATAAAAACCAGGCACAGTTATGGATAAGCTTACATATACATGAATAAATGTATATGTACATGGAAGAGAGCGTGCTTATGATGGGATGCTCTGTACTAAAGCAATCTTGGCTGAATTTTGATTTTCCTCATAACAAGGCAAATATTATGAGACTTGAGTAGCATTACAACCAACTCTGTGCACCACCCCTGCTTTCTAATCCAAACATTTTATCTTCTGGATAATCCATGTTAGAAGAAATTGTTTGTTTTTCCACTGCTGCACACCTCTTCCACTAAATTTAAAGTGTACATTTATTAAATTCATTAAGGAAAAGCATATGACAAATAGGAGTAATTTTCCCTTTTCAGAGCAAAGTGTGACTGCTTTTCTTTATAGTTTTATGAGATCTACCTGAATTCCACAAAGGCAAATACTTTCTTTTTAGAATTAGCTTCATTAGGAATTCAATACAGTATATAAAAGAAATGGGAACATTTGTTCTGGGCTACTTTTTAATTTTTTCTGTAAACTAAACAGATCATACAAGTTATTTTCAGTATAGCAGTTGATTCCATATGTGCAAAATCAATATGAATATTATAGTACATTTTTTATTACAGAAAAAACTGACCTTGGCAAGACTTGGAATTGTGTAAAAAGAAAGTTGTATATTTTCTGAATGACTGACTTTTAAGACTTCTTAAAATACAGAAAGCACTTAAAATGGGTATTTTTGTAATACATTTACAACTTGGCAAAAAATCAACCACTCTTCACTTGTGCTACACTGGCTGAAGTTCATTGCAAAACAGTTTTTTGCTCTCACTAATCAGTTTGGAAAACTGGAAGATTAGGAGGTTATTACTCTCCTGGACAAAATTTTTAATGTTAGTCTGATTCAATCAATGATTCGAAACATTTTTTTTATGTCCTATAATTCTCTTTAAGCTTAAAGAGTTTTCTCCCAGCTGTTTAACCATTGACATACCTTGAGAAAACCAATGTATTTGCTCATATTTAGCCCACTTGCTCTTGGATACATTAGGACAAACCCAACAAGATCTACTGCAGACTGCAGTTCTTTCTCTTCTACTGAAAGTGCATGATCACACAAAGTGCTTAATTTAGAAGATAATGCTTTAGTTGCTTTAAGGAGGAAATTATAAGATTGTTTGGTATCTTCTATATCATATACATTTTAACAATGACTAGACTTTGTATCTGAGAGCATTGTCCAAATGCTTCTTGAGCTCTATCTGGGTGGTGCTTCCCTGGAGAGCCTGTTCCAGTGACCAACCGCCCTCTGGGTGAAGAACCTTTTCCTGAAACCTAACCTAACCCTCCCCTGACACAGCTTCAGGCCATTCCCTCGGGTTCTGTCACTGTCACCCCAGAGCAGAGATCAGTGCCTGCTCCTCCTCTTCCCCTCATAGAAGCTGTAACTGCAGTGAGGTCTCCCCTCAGTCTGCTCTTCTCCAGGCTGAACAGAACAAGTGACCTCACTGCTCCTCATAAAGCTTCCTCTCTAGACCTTTCACCCTCAGCAGTATTAGCATATAGAAGCCTATCACCATTTTTTTTTTTAACCATTTTACCATTATGTCTGTGCTTTGAAACTACACTGGATAGTTCCAGTTACAACAGTGAAGATCCACAATTTTTTCTGTGCTACAGAATACACCCATATTTTTTATACTCAGGTTTCCGGGATCTGGAAAGTTTCAAACTACTTCAATTTATTTAGAATGCAGTATAATAATTTCCAGTAACCACAATGTAACTAAACCTAAACATTTTGTCTGTTCTGCCTTTTACTTGCTAACAATAAAATAATCACTTTCAATTATAATAAATTAAATTCAAATTGATGTTGTAATGTACAGTGAGACTGAAACAAGTGCTAAGACGAAACATCTACAAAGCGTGTACTTAATTTTAGGAAACAATGTTTTTAGGAAACATTATTTGCTTTGAATAACTCAACTGATTCAAAATAATTCTACTTTGAAGTCATCTGGCTATATCAAAGGGTTAATTTAAGCAGGAAAATAAATTTTTGACATATGACTAGATAACATGTGACTCAGTAATAAAAAATGCAAGTCTTTCTTCTGGTGTTTCTCTTCCAGATTAATGAAACTTTTATGTTTGGTATTAAGTTGTGTCTTGATTTGTTCCATTACTGCTGTCAGGCTACCCTTCCACCCCCAGATGTTGGAACACTGCTCTAAGATAACTGATTTTACTAGTGGGACCATAACAGGAACAATTTGCTTACACAGATATGGATATGGTAGCCTGCCATGAAATACCCAGGCTAGGGCTGGGGCATGGAGCTGAAGTACATAGACTAATGGCAAGTGAAGACCAGCCTGAAAATACTGCTACTTCTCAAAGCTGGTTTTAAGAAATCAGGAGCACATTAACAGGAACTTCTCCCTACCTCCCCACTTATTTTTTTCTTTCCAGGAAGCATTAGTGTTCTCTGTTCTGTTTACAAACTCAATTTTTCAGAATATAAACAGAACAGTACATTTTCTAGTTCAATTTCATGAGTCTGAGTCTTTCTTTACTGACATCTTATTAACATAGGAAGGAGATAAGAATGTTGCTAGTAATGAAAAAGACCTATGCCCCACACCAACCCTTTATGAAATTTGGCCTCTGTAGAAATTCTCATTTGAGATACTTATAGGGTAATGAGAGATAGCAATTGTTCAGGTTGGAGCTTTTATACTTCTTCTTAAGTAGGAGAAGCAGCAGATATTATTCTAGGCTACTGATGGTCCTCCTTATTGTTATCAGTGCACTTTAGTGCATGGTAGAGAAATGTGGTCACACACTCTCATGTGCTAATCAAGTCCCTCATACCTAACTTGTACTCTTGATGTGGGGTCCTAAGGAAATCTGTGCTCACCTGTTGTTTGCAACACAAAGTAGCATGCATGGAATCAAAGAGCAGTAATAGGTTCTGTGTTCCAGCTCTCAAAAACTTGTCAGGATTTACAAAATTAAGCCATAGTGGGCAAAAGTTAGTTAATGCTACTATTTAATAGAGGCATTCCCAGGTAAAAGCAGCATGGAAAAACTTTTTGTGCTACTGCTTTTATTTCTCCTTGTAGACATTACTTGTAAATACTCTACTATAGAACACTCATAATGTTATTTCAGGTTGTTTTATATCAAGGTGATCAATACCCCAAGTGTTAGATCACAGTTTGCCACTGCTGTAATCTGTTTTAGCCAATCCTGGGACTTGGAAGATCCCAACACAGATCTGGAGTGACTCAGTCCCCAGCTGCCTGCAGCTCACCTCAGTATGGCACTGAGATGTTGTTGCCTACTTAGAAACTGTATAATCCTGCATTTACCATGATCATGGCAGCTTGTTACCTGCCTGCTGCTTTCTCACAGCAAGAGCTGCAACTATCACAATGAATCTGTAAATTTGGGATTAGCTTAGCACTCTGGTGAGATGATCACACTTGTAACTGACAAAATATACCACTTACAGGCCCCAAATTCAAACATGGAAGGAAAACCTTGAATCCTGATTGCAAGATGTGGAGTCACAGGCAACATTTCTCCTGGCAAAGATGTGAATTAGTTTTCAAAACTCAGGTGATTAGGGTCCAATGCTAATAATAGGTAACAGGTAAAAACCCATAGTAGTAAGTAATTGCATATTTTCTAACAAGAATTCCTACTGTCAATATTTCTTAGTTAATTATTTAGGATTAAAAAACAACTAGCATTCAAGCTAACTATAAATTACATCTTGGAATCTAGGTAAATAAAACAGATACAAGCAAAATCTTAGAACTGAACAGATAAAATAATAATAGTTAGAAAAACATTGTTCCAGGGCAAAATTACTCAACCACTACCCTCAAAACAAAGCACAATTATAAACACCACACTTTGAATTATAAAGCATCTAAAGCCTGTTCGTCAGTTAAATGGGAGAAAAAAAATCTGCCCTAAAGCTTTAAGGGACACTTTGGGACAATAACATCCTCATTAAAAAATAAGGATACAACAAAATTCTTCAGTTAAAAGGTTAAGTGTTAGTCTCTGTATAGTTGATAAATGTTGAGCTAATCTAATCAGTGGCTGTAAGAGGCAATGCCATCAGCTAGTTTCCCTGACCCGGGCTTCTTACAAAAGTCAGATTTAAGAAAGATGTAAACTTCAGGTCTTTGACCTAGCAAGGACCTTGTTTGTGCCAGCCTGGTGTTCTGCTAAACAGACTGAGAACGTTCAGCTGAAATGAGGAACATGTGCACTTCACTAATACAACACATGACTTGGAAATTAAAATGCAACGTGATCAAGTGCTTTAGGATATTTTAACAGTTAAGAATGCAGCTAAGGAAAAAAAAAAGCTTGTATCTGTGTTTTGATTCGGGGAGGGGGAAAAGGACAAATTAAATTGCATTCGTTTTTTTAAAACACGTAGGGAAACAAAAATTCAGTTCATTAGTTCATGCATGACTGACCTAGAGGAAATAAAGAGATTGTATGTATCTTTATGACATGTGTCACTTATTAGGTAAGTAGGTTTTACTACTTCCAATTGAACTAAGTTGAAACTAATTAGATGGTAGTTAAATTACAATCTAAATATAATAAACCCAAATAAAAATAGCAAATGGCATTTTAGTTATCAATATTGTTCCTAAATGCAGTTGATTATTTCCAATAGTACACGAATTGATTATTTCCAAGTATTGGAGTACCAAGCTTTGCCAGCTGCTGGAATGGCAGTTTAAGGCTACATACAGTAACCAGGACAGACGTTTCACATATGCCATTTTTAATCAGATTAATTTATTTCATTCCATCTTCTACTGATACTTACATGTGTCTCCTGACATTACACATGAATCTGGACTCTGTATAAAACACAATCCATCCACCCTTTTTGACTAGTATGGAACGATAGTACAGTAAAATAGTCAGGGACACCGAGTGATCCAGTTTCTAATTACTACCAGCATCTCAGATCAGTGCTTGATTTTACACTTGATAATATAAGAAAGATGCTCGAAAGATTTTAACTTACAAAGTGTGAAGATTATGCATCATTTAATTTCACAGATTATGTATCACTATTTATCAATAAAAGTATCTACCTATATACATACATTTCTTCCATCTCAGCTACCCACAAAATAATGGTCTAACTACATTTTTGGCACATACATGCCTATCCCTTGCATTCCTGGGTTTTCGACTTCCATGGAAACTTGAGTAGGAAGTAAACTGTTCAACTTGGATTAGCCAAAGATGACAATGTTGAGTTAAAGAAACTAAACAGGAAATAAACAGTCACACTACCTTCCATTAAAAAAAGACTCTCTTCTTGATACACAAGCACAGAACACACTAACTTATGGATCTCTATCTTGTACTGGAGGACCAACCAGAAAAAGTGACCTTTCCTTCTATCTGGAAGATGCTTCTACTGATTTTAGAGTACTAGTGTCTATTAATTCATCATCAACCTACTTCCTTAGTTTTCAGAGAAACAAATGCACATATGGAGAAAGTAAATGAATCGTCATACTGGATTGGAGGGTTTAGAGGATTATTAAGACTACATATTGGGGATGCATGGTTCACATAAATTGTATTTCTTTTGCAATTAAAATTCTTAGCAAAAACATACAAAGTCTTGGTTATATGTAGTTTAATCATATCTAACAGTATTTACTTCCTTTCTGTGTAAAGCTGCTTATATTTCAACCTATATACTACCCCAGGTTTTCCATTAATTCTTTATATCTGCTAGCAGATATATCACAAGCAGTGACTGCTTTGGAATAAAATAAATAAATACTTTGCAAGAATGTAGAATGGCATTACACAGTATAAAAGGTCTTCAACATATTTTTTTTGGATGAGGGAGCTCTGCATTTAGAAATTGAACATTGTATATTGTACTCCTGTAAAAACATTTCCTTCTACAATTTAATAAAGAAATAGGACAGAGCAGGAAATTTTCCTAATGGCTGTAAACTTTTAAAAAAAATCTGATTTAGTAACCATGAAAACTAAAATGTGTTATTATCCACTTTGATTCAATTAATTCAAAGTAATGGGCAGAGTTTAGGTAGAAAGGGTTTTATATTTGCAGATGACTTAAGGAAATCCAAAACTATGACATACACATCCCCTAAACCCATGTGGCAGTATCTGCTGTAAGAGAAATACAATTGATACGCACAGATCTGTTTCCAGTTTTGGTATAAATTATTTTGTTCTGCATTTCTATTCCAGTGACACTCAATGCAGGAATTGAGATTGTCATTGGCTATATGGGTTATACTTTAGTCAGACTGAGAAAGAATTAAACCCCCAGATTTTTACTATTCCTGCATAACATTCCATGGAAAAAAGAGCATTTTCTTCACTGATTTTATGTTATACTTTTGAATATACTAACATAAACCCATGCACCATTATATAATGACAATATCTATAAAAAGTCTTAAATACACAGCAGTACAGAATCCTGACAAGTATTCGAAAGTCTGATAATGGAAAAAAGTCTCCATTACTTCCCTCAAATTCATGTAAAACCTTATATATCTATTTAATGCCTTTCGGAATTTAATCAGCATTTTTGCTTTTCCTTTCATTGAAGAGTACAATTATTTAATTGTCTCCCAAACTCCTGGTGCCACTGAAATACAATCCATACTTTTACAAGACACACTTTCTTTGACCTTCCCTTTCTGGCTGACATACCAGTAGCAGCCCTTCTTATTAGTCTTTGTGTCCTTTGCAAAGTTCCAGGCCCTTGGCCTTCCTGACCCTGTTCCTACACAACCATGCAGTATCCCTATGCTCTTCCCAGGACACCTGTACCTGCTTCCACTGTCTGTGCATTTGCTTTTTGTCCCTTACTTTGACCAGCAGGTCCTCACTCAGCCATGCCAGTCTTGCCTTCCTTGCCTGATTTCTCAGGCTCAGGGACGGAGAGCTCTTGAGCTCTATGGAAAGGGTCTTTAAAGATCTGCCAACTCTGTTCTGCTCTGTTCAACTCCCATCCTGTCCCCTAGGCCAGTTTCCCAGAGCGTCCTATTGACTAACTCCTTGAAAAGCTGAAGTTTGATTTCCTAAAAATTCAGGGTCCTGGCTTTACTCTTTGCCTGACCCATACTCCTCAGGACTGAAAATTTCACCAGTGCACGATCACTTTACTGCTTGCTTGTATTGGTGACCTTCAGTATTGCATCCCCTCTGGTAGGGCTGTCTATCACCTGGCTCAAAAGCCATGCATTCCAGGAATCTCCTGCATTGCCTGCAGCTCACTGTGCCACTTTTCCAGCAGATGTCAGAGTGGCTGAACTCCTCCAGTAGAGCAAGAGCCTATGAGTGTAATGCCTTCTGTAGCTGGAGCAACAAGGGTTCATCAAGGCTTCCCCTTGACTGGACAGCCTGTAATAGACACCAACCACAACATTCCCTTTGCTGCGTTGGTGTTTGACTTTTAAGCTTTTGAACTGCTTGTGGCTGATCTTCAGATAGAGTTCTTCACACTCAATCCAGCTCTGATTTAGAAGGCAGCCTCTCTTGTGCAGAAGAAGCACCCCATCCATGACCCTGGCATGTCATTCCACAGCTTGTCACAGCTGAGCCTGACCCGTGCCCCTTCCTCCATCATAAGAGGGGGAAGCTCTGTCCATAAGCCAAATTAACCCAAAGACCCTCTTCTCTTCTAGAGAAAGATGAATTCCACGTGATGCCAGCAAGCCTGGTGCTGTGTATATCACCCCATTATCAAACATTCCAAAATCTTCACAGTGACACCAACCATGCACTCACGTGCTAATAGATGCTTTAGCATATGTTATGAAAATCTTTAGTTCTGCTGCATAAACTTCCTAGAAAATAACTTGGCAGAATACTTGGCAAACTTAAATAAACATGTAGGATAAGCAATGAGAATAAAGGAGATTCATGCGTGGACATACTGTGTTTAAAAGATCACCTCATATGGGTGAGTTGGTTTTTACTGTTTGTTTTGTGAGAGGGGAAATACATCTATAACCTCTGACTCAACGACCCATCTTAAAAAATGACAAGCTCCTTCAATTTACCAGCATATTTCCTCAGCAAAATCACTTCAAAACAAGATATGTTTTGATACTGGGAATCAAGGGCCAAGTTCCTGGCTGGCCTAAATTAAGTTTCCTTCAAATCAAAGTGATGAAACTCAAAGAGCAGGAGTGTAACTCTGGAAAAAATGAGGAAAGAGTGATGGATATGGATGGGAGAACAGGACGTGTCAATAAAGCAGTCTTAACTTTTCAAATATGGCACAGAAAGGTTCTACTCTAAGACCTTTATGCAAGAGAGAAAACAAAAAGCTCTGCACTAGCTTTAAAATCTCCAAGAAATAGGACATTTGGTACAATGAAGGAATCAGAATTTAAGAAAAACAGTTAAATAAATATATCCAGTATATTCAAGCTTATTTAATAACTAAGCAATCCTTGCCAAAAAGGACAAGTTGATACTTCTCAATAAATCTGTGCTCAATTCATAAACACATTTAAAGAATTTAGCAGCCTGCATCACGAATTCAGAAGACAGTGTGGTACTGAAACAATGCTTTAATCATACTTTGACTTTTTAACTGAATGAAAATAAACATGTAAAATCCATCGATATGAAAAAGCCCCTCAACCAACATCACCAACACAACAGACTCCTGAAGTCATAGATAAAAAGACCTCCTATCAGTGAGACACAGAACTGGTATTTAATTCTGAAAGGCTGTGATTTTTAAAAAAAACCCACTTTTGGAAATCACTTTCTGCTGAGCAGTCAAAAAAAAAATTTCACAATTCTTTTGTGTCATCAGTAACAGTGTATCAGATGTCAAAACTATAGAACCAGAATACATTTCAAGAACAAGCATCAGGAAATGAACCTTAAGAAATTTTAACTGTTCAGTAGGGAGAAGGGATAGGATCAGAGGCTTATGTTTTATTGGTTTTGTCCAAGAGAAATTAAGTATTTTACCTATCCATAAAAAGATGCAGGCCAAAATCATACAGAACATGTTAACACCGCTAGCTTGTAATTGATGCAATCACAGTATTGCTATCTAAATTCTTGTTTACTTTTCAACAGATTGGTGTCTGCAGATCATGCTGTCTTACACTGCCGTTCCTCTGTAACCTTAACCATTATTCCTACTGTGTAAAGTGAAGCACAAATTTAAGGTGACAAAGCACCAGTTGGCTGATGTGAAGTATGCTACGAAAGCAGAAACCTCTGAAAGCTTCACAGCCATTATGAAATAACTGACCTATATGAAACTGCTACCATGGTTCACAAATTTATTGTCAGGTTCCAGCCTCTAGCTGTTCTCTGATTGTTCTAAATACTTGACAAACTGAAGCCTTTTCACTTTCCGTTGAAATTGCCTCATCTCCCTGTCAGAGCGCCATGGGGGACTCCATTACTTTTCTGACTTCTTTCCCCTACTGACAAGTCATTTAGCTGGCTTCTTGTTGTGAAGGCTGTCCATGTCAAATTAGCCAGGGCCCCTATTGTCCTTATTACCACTCGAAAAGCCATCATGAGTAATGCTACGGGGTCCCTCAGTTGTCATCATTTGTCAGAAAGAAAGGGAGTGTGGTTACATATAGCTGACAGGTAATTTCAGTGTCTACAATTACCCCAATTAGTCTTGTCATAAACAATTCGATAAATGCACACCAATACAAACAGATAAACACACCAAGGTTTCTCACTATTAATGTTATGTAATGGATAAATCAGTGATATAACGCTATATTTTATTTATTTCTTTAAAGTATTCTCAGCTGCAAGCTGGCAGTTGCTACCTGGTCAGCACAAATTGTACTATCCACTTTCATTAGCTCATCACCACAGAAGAATATGAAAGGCTGTGACAAAATTCATTTAGAGAGAGCATGAAAGAGCAGATTGCCTAAAGCAGGTGTTATAACAAAGATAAAACGAAGATTTTCTTTTGTCAGTTCAATGCCACAATGAGCTTTAAAAGAGACTATTTTGTCCTTAAAAACAAACATAACATAGGAGAGCAACAGAAAGAGAAAACAGTGAAACACATTCCTTGCTTCCCACCGTTTTCCAAGTCAATCAGCAGGTGGGTCTCCTAGCAATATATGCATCAAAGCTTCATTTGCCAAGGTGGTCACAATATTAACTAAATTATTTCCACATAGTTTTTCTATTTTTTTTAAATATACATCTTGCAATGCCATACAGCTCCTGAAAGATCTGATAATTATTCCACGTAATATACAACATAATCCCTGATGCTCCTCCACAGAACTATTTGACAATAGGTTTAATTTCAACTGCCTGGACAACTTGGAGCACTGCACTAAAGTCTTTTGGAGCATAAAGTATTGATAACGTTGACTGCTCTTCTAAAATGCCAGGCAGCCCTGTTACGAACATAACACTGAAAAAGGAAGCTTTAATAACATTTATATTAAGCACTGAGTTACACATTGCTAAGCTTATCCTTGTGATCCACCTAAATAAAAATCGTGACATCTCTAGAGTCCACAGCACCCTGTCTGTTTGCTGACCGCAGGCTGAAGTGATGGCTGGAAAACCGAACACAGACGTGTTGTTGTAGGAAATTGCTTTTGGCAACTATTTGTTCAAACTCAAGATTTTTTTTAAACCAACACTAAGAACCCACCAGAAAACAGGACAGGTCTCCCTAATGAGTAATCTATTTTAGCACAGTCTTGTCTAGGCATGACAGTTTACTGAGAGGCTTGAAAAACTCGTAATTACCAGTGTTACAGGGCAATTAATGTATATTACACTGCACTACTCATGGCAGCAACTGTCATTTTCTCAATAAAAATGAGTACTCTTCAGCTAAAGGTGACATTAATTGGGACTTTAATGACTATGCAGAGGAGCTGAAGCCAAATATGAACAAAACAGCGATTCAATGAGCGACTTCAGAAACGAGAAAATTGTACTAAAATGAGATTAATTGCTGTTTAGAAAAAGGAAAGAACCTAAAAAGCTATTAAATTGCAGGGTTTGGGTGCCCGGGTGATGGTTGTGATGTTAATCTTGCATTCTCACAGCAGGCAAATATTCACTAAATTCAGAGCCTTTTGACAGCAGGAAAAATCATGTATGCTTAACTTCAATCCATCAAAAATATATTTCAGCTTTTATCAGTGTTCTAAATACTTCTGCAATTTCAAAAATTACTGCTCCATTCCTTGGCTGTCATCATGCAAATGCGAACACTGTCAATATTGCTATGAAAAATTCCCTGGCTTCAAAAGGCCTGCTTCGGTGATAAAGAAAGAAAAACGTGAAGATTAGAATTGCAAAACACACACTACTAATATAACAGAAAGCAACAATAAGAATTTAATGTTTAAGTTGTGAAAACTGCTAAAATAGAAAATGATGGGGTATTGTTTTAGTGTGTGTGGGGAAAAAAATAAATCAAAGAACTCCCCTACTCTCTCATAAAATCTTTAAAGCTTACAACTTTATATATAATTACTCATTGCAAATAATTAGGACATAATTTTGCAGCTTGACTTCAGGTGATATAATTATTAAAACCGCTCTGTAGTTTCTAAAAGCCTTTATCTGTGCTACTTAATTCTTTGAAGCAATTATATAATTGCTTTTCTTTACAGCCTTTTTAACTGTCATGATGACTGTATACATAAAACATTGCACTTAAACTCTGACATATAAGAGGGATAAACATAGCTCTGATTCACTATTCACTTTGAAGTTATATCTCCTATAACTTCAGATTTTAAAACAGAAAATCAGTTTATCCTGTCAGGTTAAAAATTGCATAGGGAGCAATCACATATCTTAAGAAGCAAAACTTCTCTTCCACCCAAACCCACAGTAGTTGCCCCCTGGAAGAGACAAAAATAGAGCACTTAGTTTCTTAGAATTTCCTGTTCCATAATCGATTCTGTTCATTCTGCATCTGCAGAATTAAACATCTGTCTCATCCACATTTAAAAAAACCCTAGATGCATTTAAAACATGCATCCCCAAGTGCTGCATCCACTAGGTAATACAATATACAGGTTCCAAAGACAATTAATAACATTACATCTATTAAAACTTCTGAAATATTCATTCAGAAATTCCACTGCATGTCTTAAGTACAAAAATCATGGGCAAGCAAGGCAGACACTTAAGTTAGGCACTTAAACCAATCACTGTGTGCTGAACAGGGTCCACAAACTGTCATAACATTACCTGCTTTGCATACAGCACTTTGATGATTAGTCACTTCCTTATTATATAGTTTTTACTTAAAGTAACTGAAAAATACATGACGATGTTACCATAGTAACCTTTAAGTTACCCATATGATTAATGAAATTAATTGTATTTCAAATGTAAAATTTGATGATGTAATGTTTTGCATGAAACATCCAGTTTTTTGCAAAGGACAAACACAACAAAGCAATGCATGGGCACTTCATGCTTCAGTGTCTGTCGTTTGCAGAGTAACTTTCCTTCAGGTTTCAATGATTCCTTCAGCATCAATGTCACCAATATTTGGATTTATGAAACCATACTTTGGTCAGCTGGTTTACAAGACAATGTAACTCCAATTAAATGGTTCTTGTAAAACTTTTAAAACAAAATTTCAAATTTGACTCTGAAACATAAGGTTGACTTTAATACAAAGGTTTGACAATAACAGTCAATCCCAGAGTACACAAATACATTATTAGCACCTATGATACTTCTAGAATTCTGTGTCAAAAGGTTTCTTGTGAACTTTTCAATTACTAGACTCTTAGTCACCCCTAAAGAACAAAAGTATGTATCTCTGAAGCCAAGCCTTGCAAACAAGATGTCAGAAAGGAGGAAAGATTCCATTAGGAAGACACAAGGAGCTAAAATTCCAGCCCAATGCAATTAGTGGCTAAGTACTCACTGTCTCTAGAAAACCAATTATTTCATCTAGAGAATGGTATAAGAATTATCATTTTCCATACTATTTACTGTTCTAGCTGAGATACCCTGCACAGGCTGCTGGGCAAGTAACAATAATGTGCGTTTTATTGTGTTAATATTTTATTCTGGAAGTGGAGAAAAATGTTATTTTTCATGTGAAAATTGTGTTTCTTTTTCCTCCCATAATCAAATGAATACTACTACTAACAGTAGTATTGTTCTAAACTTTAAATAAAGGGGCTTTAAACTCGGACTTTGGAAAGCATCACCTCAAAGCATGAAAAGAGAAAAAGATCTCCATTTTTCCTCTTCTGCAGAGACTAACACACATAAAATAGCCAGATTGCAGTATATACAGATCAAAGGAGTCAATCACGTTGAATTTAAAGAGACTGGCTCAGTTTTCACAACATACACATAGTCACTCTGAGTTTTGTAATAGGAATGGCTTAAATTCCTGTTAACAGAAACAGGAATTCATATAGTCAATATCCCAAGACTTTCCTTTTTCACCTCCTTCTTCTAATCTTTCCCCAGATTTGTCCTGATTTAATTTTCTTTATTTACTCAAAATAATTTCATCTGTTTTAAGTTCTTATTTAAGAATGCTGATCTGTAAGCATTTTTGCAAGATTTTTTTTCTCTTTCATTTTATTCAAAGCATGAGCTTTTCAGAATGTCATGTTCAGCTGAAGCTGATCATGAAATTAGAAGACATTTTTTCTCTCTTAAAAAGTGGCAATTTTCCCCCTCATTGTATGTATTTAGAAAGAGAAATTTAAGAACTGATGCCCTAGAGTATGTGAAGAATATACACCTATTTAAAAGCTGCAAATGGTTCTAAAAACTCCAAGTGGAAATTAGATAGTCTACATGACAGAGCCCAAATGTACTTTAAAATTAAAAAAAATATTGTAAGTATCTTGACTAGAGAAACAAGTTAATAAGGCTTCTTGCTAAAAGCAGTAAACTTACAGAGTTGGTACTATCAAGATGTGTGTCATGTTGAGTTAAAAAATTCTATCAAAGCCCAAAGAGAACTGAGAAACCACATTAATATGAGTGTGATAGTAAGACCAACAAATGCACCACACATCTTTTGGTAAGGCAACAATGAAAACCCATTACTAACTCTCTGTGAGACTACGCCTGATATACAGATACACTTCATGCAGATTTTGATGAAGTCAATGGAATTTGCATTGTCCTGTAACATCATATACTAACTGCTGATCTGGAAAAGATCAGAATCCAGAGGAGTGCACTGTGGTACCAGAAGAATTGTTTCCATATGCAGAAATGCAGCTTCATAAAGTCCATAAGTCCTAAGCTTTGGGCAGCCTATTTTATGAATGCAGAAAACAAAGAGGATCAAGTAACAGCTGTAACACAATGTAAAGCTCCTTGTACTGCCTTCACTGGCTTCCCTAATTTTTTTTAAGGTTTCATGAGTTTCTGAATTCAGGTTTATCTCATTAAATCTCAAAGTAAGTGTTTTCTTAGCTATTTTCTGTTTCAGTTCTGAAACACTACAGAGTGTTTCTCATTTTATCTTCAGGCCTAAGAATCAAAGAGTATCATTATTTAGACCAAAAATATTTGAATAAAACCAAAATCCCTAGAACCCTGTCAAATGGCAGAACCAGTATTTCCCATTAAATACACAATATACAGTTCTAATTCTACCACTGTCAGCATGGGGAAAAGAACAAAACTAATTATTTGCAATGTAGGATGGTAGACACAAAAATTTGTTATCTGCACACCAGATATGAGAAAATGATTACCTTCCAAATCTGGCTACAGTCAGTATAGTTTTGGTAGAATATTTCTCTTGCTATTCTTGCATCTTCCATGACCAACAAAACAACAAAACCTCCAGGCTCATAAATTTAACCAGCAGGCTGCAGTTCAGGCTGGTATCACAGCTAAAGTTTGGATATGCCACAAAAGAAAGAGTGGTTCCAAAAGAAGAAACAACTAGAAATTAAATTATTTCATTAATTTATGTTATTTTTCCACTGCCAAATTTCTATGACTTTAATTAAGAAAGAGTTAGTATCACTTGTATTCCAAGCAGAAGGGCATGCAAACCTGCCCAGGACTTGATGTACTGCTTTAGGCTAGGCTTCATGGGTCCAGGGCTTCTGAAAGGCTTCAGTCTGAAAACAGGTTTCCTGCATATTGGGTATTTGGGTTTTGTTTTAGAATTGCAATTGCATGTCTTATAGATTATTTTCCAGAACTCTTCTACACTGTTCAAGGAAATTCCTACGGGCTTTGAGCTTAGCCTCTTTAAATCTTACATAGGAGAATCTTATTCAGAAACTCTAGCTTTAGCACAACTTCAATAAGTACATGTACCCTTCTCCTTCAGTGCATTTCCACAGGTCTTGTGAAATGCAGATAGGCATTGCATTTATAGGGAGAATCTTGAAATATGAAGTTAAAAAAACAGCAAGAGTGCTTGAAGAGGTGTCTTTCTGCTGATGCACTCCACTTAGAATATTGGTCCCATGTTCTCTGGGAGTTAACTCATTATGAGCATGTAGTGTACATTATCAAATCAACAGTGGTGGAAATTTCATTGCTGGTAAAGGTACAAGGACGTTTTCAGCCACAATTGTAACGGATCTCTCAAAGTCACACTTGAGTTCTTCCCTTTTCATGGTGCACAAATCAGTAACGTATGGGATGACAGATAAGATCCACTTCTCCTTGGTATGTCTCACAAAAGTTCAAACTAATGCCAGGGCCTGTACCCTGAAAACTATTTCTGTGTATTTCATAACTAGGTAATTATCAACAAAGCTAAGTGGAGCTTTATTCTTCTCACCTTTCTTATAGTTGACATGATCATTTTCATCTATTAAAAACACCTACAGACCTCTCATTAGGATATAATTATATTATTTACTGCTTTCTCATTTTTTCTACACAGATGAGATCCCTTAAAAGTGTTAATTTCCTCTATATATAGAAGCAAAGTACCTTTTCATGATCTTGATCAGTGCAGTCTGCTCTGTTTATCTCCATCCAAAACAACTCTGCAAAACAATCCTGTGACTATTTAAGTATGTAATTTCTTTCTTTGTATCTGGAAAGTGGAAAACCGTTACAGAGGAAGACCTATATGCCTTTCACGTTTCCATCATCTCTCTCCATTCACTAGCAAGCTGTCAAATTCCACATTGAATTGGCAAACCACCTTTATTCTTTATCCCCAATTGCCTCTCAAGGTTAGAAATAATTCTCAGAAAGCATTAACAAAAGCAATCTGTTATTTTCCTCTAAATATCTCAGCTGTCAAAACATGAAAAACTTAGCAGGCTTCTGATGTATTCAGAGCAGTGAATATTTTGCTGACCAATATTATCTTACTGCCTCTTTGCACTGCACTATAAACATTTGTTGACTCATGTATTATACTTAAACATTAAACTCTGTGTAACAAAGTATCTCTTTCTCTGTTCTACAGCAATTTCTAGCATATTTTACTAGGACTTCCAGGTGTAGTTTCAATACACATAGTAAACACTAACAAAGATGATGTGTAATAGAGGAGGGAAATAGCTCATTCCTAAGCCACTTCCTACACAAACAAAACATCTCCAAACATGAAATATAAAAACCAGATTGAGAATTTACTCTTAATCCATACTGCTTAGAGAAATGACATACTTTTAAAACACATACTCACATAATTAAAATGATATAATCAAATTTAAGGAGAATAATCACATAAAATACCAAATTAACTGTTCCAAGTTGTGTTACTTTCATTTTGGATAGTAAGTAGTCTGCTTCGAAAGAACAAAAACATAATGAAACAGAAATCCCAAAATACCATCTTTAATATATCTTGTCCACATCTCTTTTACGTAAGACAAGTAAAGATTTCTTTGCAAATCTTTCTCATCTTCAAAGCATTTATACTTTACCTCATGTAACATTGAAGTCTTTTTTGTTATCGTTAATAGCTGTAATATTATGTTTATGTACTCGTCTTGGTTTTTGAAAACTTTAAGAGTCAATTACACAACCACAGTGAGTTCCCTAGTTGAATTATGCTTCATGTCAAGCTACATTAGAGGTGCTGTATTCCAAAAATTAACCACTAGATAACAGCACAAAATACAATTAAAAAAAATAACATTATAAAGGCTTTGTTCATAATTGTTTCTATTTCTTCTCTGCAGACTTGCCCTTTCAGAAACTGGATTACTTGGGAGTAAGGACAATATTTGAAGAGGGGATTTTCTTTGTCTCAAAAAGAGCACTAAAACCTCAGTTAAATTTCTCCTTCGGCCATTAACTATTGGGGGGAAAAAGTGTGAGATGTGAAAACTATGAATGTGTGAGGGCAATTTTGTTTTTTTATCTCCCTATTTCTGTGATTTTATCCCATGGCCTACAGGCTGCAAGTGGCTTTTTGCTTTTGCATTAAGGAGACAACGAGAATCTAAATATTTGATGGTAAATGCTAATGTTATCCTTATTTGAATAAAAGATTTTAAGCCAAAACAATGCTTGCGTGTTTTTAACATAGAAGTTATTACAGTTATTCATTGCTATACATGAGTAACATTTGTACTTGGAAACAATTATATTGAAAGCCTGAAATTTGATCCTTGTATGGTGTAATTTTGTCATAGGTAAAAAGATGGGTATATCTGCAAGAGGCAGAAGGATTGTTACCTGAATTTTCCTCCATGAGAATGGCAGATATGACATCAACTTATCTCACAAAATGACTATGAGTTAGTTTGGTTAAATCTTAGGAAAACTTGCATTAAAAAAAAAAAAAAAAGAATACTGGATCATGTAAGTTTAAGCAGATAGAGATTTCTTTATAATTGTCATACAAAGCAGGGAAACAATAAAGTTGAATCCCATTCCAATTTTTCTCAAACTTCTTTATGCACACTGAAGAATTCCTTTTCTTTACTAATTTTAGGACATGAAACAGCAATTCAAATCTTTAGTTCCCACTAAAGTTTTCTTTCAAGTTTTCAGTTGTCATCAGATTTTACATTCTAATTGGATAAAGCAATTATGTGACACTAATATTCAGGGATTATATATTGATAGTCTAAAACAAAGCCTACCTCCTTTGAACATTCAACTTGGTATTCACATCCAGTGGAAAATATCAGCAACTAAATGGTGAAGTATTAAATTATACAGCATATCATATTTTTTTCATTCTCATACAAACGACATAATAAGATTTGCAGAGTCAGTGTTGAGAACTATGGTTTGAAAGAAAAACTACAAAGCACACGTAAAAGATAAGTGAGAAGTATTTAAATACTTTCTAGTACTCCAAGGTATATTTATGTGATTTACTTTTGTTAAAAGTTTTTTCGATAGGAAAATTTAGAATAGTATTTCTAGAAAAGAGTAGATGGAAATGGTATAAACATTTAAAAAAATAAGAAAATTTGCAATCTTCATGTGTGTGTTTCAAGTAGAAACATTTACAGACCTTATCAAGACATATGTGCAATAGCTGGCTTTGTGTTCTGCTTATCTATTTCCAGGTTTCTAATCAGTTCCAGACTGATTAAGCCCATATTTCTAGAATCACAAACATTCTTGAATCACTAAAATTCACTGTAAGACTGAAAAAAACCTAAACGTAACTAATTTCATATTTTAAGCTGTTAAAAGACAAGAATAATTATTGATCTACTGTGATGAGTAACTGAGATTATTCTTTTGACTCATTGCTTCTTCTGATCTTCATTCCTAAGTCATGCAAAACAAAATCACAAAAAAAGGCAAGCATTTCTAGAAAGTGTCCTAATCTGGTCAATTTAAGCCTCTGTGGCTTTGGTCCACAGAAGCTTTATTAGTTTCCTGGGCTCCATAGTGTGATAAACTATTTTATGCATGAAGGGATCAGCATTCCTTCCTCTAATCATTGCTATTGTGCCCATTACAAAGCTCTCTGAACACCTCCTATGGATATCACATGGTATCTTAATAACTCCCCAATTAATAACTTTATACTCATATCTTGGTTGCTCCACTTCTATATACATTACTTGAAGATGATCCTGAAGCCATATGGTGAGATTATCGTCATTTTCTCACTGCAAATACATTCTTACACTGAAAGTGTCCAGACAGCAGTTTCCAGTGAGGAAGTGTAACAGCTTAATACAACAGGCAATCCTTTCATAGTGCCATGACAGATGTTGCTGTCCTGTCTATTGTGACCACCCTGTAACTTTATAGAAGCAGAAAATACTTTCCTATGTGCTTTGATAGCTGACACTGTTTACATGAGAAGATCAGAAATATCTGCTAGCACCAGCTAAACCTTTAGTATCTGAAAGCTATTTTTTTAAAGTCTGGGTTTGCTTTTTTGAGTCCACCTATATGACATTCAGAAGATTGTTATATAGTCTACTATATAACAATCTTCTAAATGTCATATAAGTGGACTCAAAGAGGAAAGTAAACCAACAATTTTTGCTTTAATGTATTAATATTTAACTCCATTGCTAACTCACCTTACCCTTCTCCTCAAGCAGCAGTCACCAGTAGCTATCTAGTCAGCTTCTGCCTCACTTTTTGAAGATGACGGGCATTAAATGTTAAGGGGAATACTAAAGGAACACAGACTGGCGTCATGCTCATTTTTCTCAATTGCAGAGGAAAATACAAGTAATAAATGAAGATTCTCGCACAGATAAAGGCATGGTGTGATTGAATTCTCTCAAAATGTATTTTCAGTTAAATTATACTCCTCTTGATATTATATTAACTCATGCAATCTAAAATCCTGCCGAGAGAGAGAAATAACTAACTATATTTAGCTTTTAAAAGCTTCTCCTTAACTCTGTTCAATCAGTCTTCAATCTTCCAGGAATATCTAAATTCCAAAATTTACACACTGTATTGTTTGATAAACAGCATCCACTCCTGGATACAGGCAGCACCAGAAATCTATGTGAAGTTTGCTATGCATTCCACCAGTACAAGTGTGTAGATCAGTATTTGTCTTTCTCAACATCTGAACGCCTAGCAGGCTTCCTATATATAATGTATTCCTATACAGATAATGAATGTAAACTGACATACAAAAGGCATGTTTTCCTTAGCTACCTTCTATGGACCACTTAGTAATAGACCAAGTATACAAGAAAAACACAAGCCCAGATGAAAGGCAATAGCATAGTGCATCTACAACAGCAAAGCACTTATGTAATAACTATGTATTCAGCTAACTACAGATGAAAACCAATTACATGTTTTAGCAAAGTGGAATCATCAGAACAGCAAGATACAGGACATACTGAGACCTGACTAGGGCACTGCAAACTATTTAGCAAAAGAAAAAAAAAGTGCTGCCCAGTATCCACTAGTTATATTTGTGAAGGAAGTCTGAAAATCCATATAAAACATGACCAAAGATGGAAATATATGTACCTCATCACATAAAGAGTGGTACTTCCCTAGCCATGGA
This sequence comes from Bombycilla garrulus, assembly GCA_013400315.1. Lineage (NCBI taxonomy): Eukaryota > Metazoa > Chordata > Aves > Passeriformes > Bombycillidae > Bombycilla > Bombycilla garrulus. The sequence continues at coordinate 1,002,519 of VXBU01011048.1, forward strand.
AAGTGGACTTTGACAAAGAGATGAACATATGAGTGGTTCATGCAAGAAACAGCACTTGGGCACAGAAAGCAAGGACTTCAGAAAGAAGAGATTACTTTTACAGCCCTTAAAGTAAGTGCTCCAAAAAAATATTCCTAAGTGAAAAAGATGACAATCTACAAGCAACAAAAAGAATTTATTACACATTACCATAAAACTTGTCATGCAAATAACAGATTACAAGACAGAAAACCTAACTTTGAATTGGTATGGTTTTGAACTGGAAAGAAATATAATTTTAGGAGCATAATACAGTTTAAGTAAGGTGCAGTCTATGTTCAGAGATCAGATGCTTATAAGAATAGGAAATCCTCAAGAATTAATACTATTAGTGATGGTATATATATCAATAACACCCACTGAGTGATTCTATGACACAGTATAGACAGTATATACTGTGGACAGCAGCTCTGGCAAAGTGAAAACACTACAGGCAGCCTGCAGGAGTGGAATAATTATCAAAAACTTTTAGTAGTTATTACCTGCAAAATGCCTGGGTTGTTAAAAGGGTTTGTATAAAGTCACAAAATACTACAGAGAAAGAAAAGCCAAAATCATAATAGGTGATTACAGATCTAAAGATCATTATTCTTGTTTTATTATTATTATTATTGTTATTATTGGCAAATACAAACACATAAGCTATTTTTGTCATCTGATTTGCCTTAATCAAGAGCTAAAAAATTATTTGTAGCACTGTACACAAACACCATGTTTATATCAATATCATATGCAGCTTGTATGAAAAAGAATACATTAAAATGAAGAACAGCAATTCACATAATAGTTAAAGACAACCAATAACAAACCCACAAAACTCCAGTTGTCAAACATAATTTACTATGTATATTTCTTCTCTTCTCTGTTAAAACAGTAATTATTAAAACTAAAGTGATATGAGTGAATGTTTATGACTTCTTACTAAAACCCCTGACTTTAAGCAGTGTTCATTTAAGCTTTAGGTTAAAGAAAACCATGTAGAGATTTCTGTGCGATGGCCTAGTGACTTTATATCCTCTTGTCAAACCTCAGCAGTTTTATTTGTAGTGATACATGCCGGAGAAGGTTGGAGGTTAAAGTTGATAGGAGGGCCAACAGGAAAGCCGACCAACTTCATTCAAAAGATTACAACCTTTAACATATTAGGATCTGTTGGCTAACTTTGTAAGTCTACATTTGTGTACTCTTCTGTGAACTGATCCCCAGACTCCAGACCAATAGGGCTTATAAATACCTCCCTCTTACTACTTTCCTTACATTATTCCTTCATAACATTACTACTGCTTAAGTTATTATTTTATTTTTTTGGTATTGTATTAATGTTTAGTGCTTATTGTTCGATTTCAGAAGAACATTTATAGGTAGATAAAATATCTTTCTAATTTTCTTTAGCCTAGTTTTCTCTTTCATCCTTAAAACTTAAGAAAGGTTTTTCTGAATCTAGTTAAACTAACATTAAATGTAAAAACATCAGTCTACTGGAATAAAGCTCTCTAGATTTCCATTTCTCCCACTTATTTCAAAATTGATTACTCTGTGTCTTAAAAAAAAAGCAATACGGATAAAAATAATGATAAATAAAATAACACAGAAACAGAAAGGGTTAAAAAAGACCTTTAGAGGTTGTCTAGTCCTGCTAGACAGGGTGAACTACAGCTGGTTGCTCTGGGTTTTGTCCAGTTGGGTTTTGAATAGCTCCAGGGACGGAGGCTGTACAACCTCTCAGAAGAGACTGCTTCAATCTCACACAATAAAAAAATATTTTTCTAACATGTCAGTAAATTTTCCTGTATCTCAATCTGTGTCCATTACCTCCTATCCCCTCAGTGAGCACCACTGAGAAAATCCTGGCTTCATATTTTCACTTCTTCCCTTCAGACATTTATGGATCTTAGTAAGATCCTCCCTGATCCTGCTCTTTTCCACACTAAACAGCTGGAGGTCTCCCAGCATCTCTTCATATGAAAGACACTGAAATCCCTTCTTCATCTTTGAGGCCCTTTTGTATTTGCTAGAATTTACTCTCGGTACACTCATCCATCTTATGTTCTATCTAGTCACTTAATTCAAAGGACCAAATCATTACACGGATCAAAACTAGCACCGATAGCGGCTTTACTCTTACTTGCACTGAGGACAGCACATGTTTTTCCACTGACTTCAAAAATAATCTCTGCTGAATAGAATTAGATTAATTCTATGTAAAAAAAGATGTGTATTTACTGTAGATGCCCATGATGGCCACATGATGCAGAAATGCAGCGTTAATTTTTCTCAGTTATATGCATTTGGTAGCATTTAGACAATAAACAACTTAGCAAACAACTTTTCTCTTAATATATCTGAAACATTTAACTTGCAGGTGTACTGAAACCAGTCTACAGTGACACACTACTGCAATCCTACACCTCTGCATTTTAAAATGAACAACTTGTGCAGAAACTCTGCAAGTAATACTGTGTGCATAAGACCAATGTAACAGAAAAATCTATTATGCGTAAATTTTATATTTTATAAAAAGGTAAATACAGATCTAAATAAAATTTAAAAGTTTTTAAGCATCAGACTTGACTTTCAAGCTTCTCCCACTTCTCACAGCTCCTTCTTAGAAATCCTGGAGAAGAAAAATCCTGGCAAAGCAAATATGCTGCATTCCACATTTCATAGCATTTAGCTATTGCTACAATTTTAATTACGCAAAACTCAATGGGCTCTAATAAAATCTGACTAATCTGACTAATACTCTAAAACAAACATTGTGAGCTACTGAAAGCAATGTTGTACACAAACTACCTCTTGTCACAGAAAAGACCAATGCAGCAGAGTGTACTTCCTCATAGATAAAACATCCCATGATGTTAACACCTTTTGTTTATCTTCTCTGCAACTAATGACTTCATATTCTAGTCTTCATATTTTCAGTTCTTACAAAAGTCAACTTTTCTAGTTTCAGTTCGGATACACTTGTGTATCATAGCAAAACCAGAGAGAATACTACAGATGAGATACAAGAAATTTATCAACAGTAAGGCATAATTTTGAATTGCTGTTACTTCAAATAGAAACTATATGCATATTGGTATGAACAAAAGGAACTATTAAAGATCGCAATATATTTGTATTTCATATTTTAGTTATATTTATGTAATTCAGACATATATATATATATGAACTTTGAGGTAAGATCTACCTTATGGTGCAGACATTTTCCTGAGATTTACACATGAAGGGGATTCTCCTACCATGCCAATTCCACAGACCCAGGCTAAACCTGAGGTCAATTCAAGCCAAAGAGAGAGCAGAGGCTCAGCAGGTTAAGGGGTGTAGTGCTATTACATCTTAATGGTCTTGCGGTGATTAAATGTAAAACAAAATCTACAAGCAAGAACATTAATTTTCAGAGCTGCACATGATGATAATACAGAGAAGGAGCAGAAAAACACAGAACACAAAAGACTGTATAGTGAGCTTCTACAAATGGGGAAGTCTTCTACATAGTAGTGAGAACACACACTGTTCTCTCTGAACTTGTACCCCTGGACATTTTGCAGAGAAGAGTTATTTGAGTGGTAGCTTGATGTCACTTGTGTTTTTCCTAGAATCTTATCCCTCATCTCCTTAACACAAGCCAAAAAATATCTGGAACTTTATGTTGGTTTTACAATGCTTTATGCCAAAGCATTGATAGTATTTCTAGATTATTTTTCTCTTCCACGACACTCTATAAATGGTGCTAAGAAAATTAAAGTTATGAGAAGGTCTGTGCTTAGGTTTACACTTTTGCTACAAGAAAAGAAACTTTTCATAACAAAACATTTTTATGTCTATTTATGTAGTGTCTTTTACTATGACTTTTAAGAAAACTAGTTTAACCTTGCAATACTTTTATGCAAGTATCAGGCTTTTACAGGTGGTGAATTTTAAATATAGAAACACCGAGTGATTTGCTTGAGAGTAAAAACAAGAGCAACAGTGGAACAGGTTCAAAGCTACATTTACAGCTGTTATAGCTTACCCTGTCCATTGTCTGGAGGCACATGCCTGAGAATCAGCTACTAACAATCATTATGCATAACAATATAAATGAAGCCCATTATTCTATCTTGGCCATTTTACTACTTGCATCACGAAACCCTCAGCTTGTATCGAGGATAGATGTCCTAACTATTGGGCAAACACACAAGGAACTAGAGTTTCCCCTACAAGAAGATTAAGTTTTCAGCTCTCCGATCACGCACACTCCTCTCATGAATGTTGTACTTTGACGTAGTGAAATGATACAGAAAATTTACTGGTTTTAATAAAGTGTTAGCACTAAGGAGAGGTCTTTAAATACAGGAAATGTGATTTTAAACAAAAAAAACCAAACCACTACTGTGCGATAGTAAGTTTTACTGAGTAAGAGCTTAGTGTGTCTACCAAAGTGTACAGAAAACAGTCATCTCTGTATGAGTCACGGCAAGAAAGTCATAAAACCCCAACCACACAAAACTTTGGTAAGCAATTATCACTAGTAAATAGGCAAAGGAAGACTCCACATTTGACCGGAGCTTCTACTGAATTTACAAGCCCAGCAGAAGGGATCAAAACTAATGATTCTGCAGGAGCCCATCAGTTTCTGATTAGAGAATAGAGAATATATATTCAGGTAGTAGAACATATTCTACAGCAACATTGCCACACTAAATAGACCTACCACACCAGGAGGGATGAGTGGAAAGAAACAGACACAACAGCTGAAAACAGAAAGGACTTGGATAACAGGATGACGTGAGGCACTTGTTTGTAAAAAATATGCCAAAGCTAACCGTGCATGTGTCTATTGTAGCTTGAGTCCTGAGTCCTCAAGCATCAGGAAACCTAGCAATGAAGAAAACAGAGAGGCACTTTTGTACAGAACAGTGCCAGACATTTGTACATTTTTGGCTATCTTTCTCACATGCTCAGTGTATTTTACAGAGGCTGTGCTATTCATTTGTGCTCCAGTTCAAGGTATGTGAGCAAGCAGAAAAAAAGCCCTTACTTTCCCTAAAAGAAAAATCACCAACTCCAAGAACAGGGATGATTTCCATTTTTATGATCAGTCAGTGACAAAGTGAACACTGATATGAATTAACAATCCAAACTAAATTACCTAGAGGATATAACAAGATCCTAAATATTGAAGTCACATTTTCATTATGAACAAGTTTTATAATGTACTTGGGCCAGTAATTGTAACAAAAAAAACTGATAGAGTTTTAACATTTGCTGGAAACGCACTTTGGTGAAGTTGATTTATCTGTAAAACACCTTGCTACACAAAGACAACTTTCATACTTATTCATTTGGTACTTGGCTACAACAAAGAAACATGTTAAAACCCATTAAAGCGTATGCACCAGAGTGAGAGAAAAAAATTACAAAACTTTCCTCAGGAAAGCATGAGCCTTTTGCACATCAAAGGTGCAAAAACTTTAAAAAGACAGCAGTCAATGCTGTTTAGAAACCACTGCTGATCACATGTAAGTTAAGTTGCTCACAGTTTGCCAGAAGTGGTAAAACTTGATAATGCAGAGTAAGTGCNTTTTGAACACACTGAACGGCCAAAAGCATTACTAGCAAATGTGATTTTTGATTCTTTGAGTAGAAAAAAAGCAAGAAATTAGAAATATACTTCAAAATGTACTTCCACAGTACACTAGACAGGCAACTATGATGAATGGGAACCTACAGACTCTGAAACAGGCAACTGAACTTCTGCCAGTATAGAAATTGTATTGTTCTGAAGGTAATTGTGAGAAGGTAATTTCACATTAAGAAGCTAAGTATTCACCTTATATTTTTTCAAA
>VXBU01011049.1:24239-34254 GCA_013400315.1 Bombycilla garrulus
AATCACAGAGGAATCACGGGGGAATTGCAGGGGAATCATGGAGGAATCACAGGGAAATCACAGGGAAATCACAGAGAAAACAGGGAGATCACAGAGGAATCACAGGGAAATCACAGGAGAATCACAGAGAAATTACAGAGAAATCACAGAGAAATCAGGGGAATCACAGAGGAAACACAGGTCATTCCTTGGGAGGTGCAAAGGGCAGAAGTGACACAGCAGTGCAGCAGCACTGTCCCTTCCCAACACGCATGGGGATGAGGCAGGACGCCTTGCAAGCCAAAATCTGCCAAAATCTGCCAAAATCTGCCCTGGGAGATGCTCCAGCTGCTCCACAGCTGCGGGCACCACTGCCCAAGCTCAGCCCTGGGCAGGAAAGGCTCAGCTGGGATCAAATGAAGGAGCTGCCCTGAACTCCAGGCACAAATCCAGCTCCTCTCAGGGAGGGAGAGCTGGGATCTGTCTCCGGGGTTCCTGGAGGAGCAGGATGAGCAGAGGTGGTGCCAGCAGCACGAAACTGTCCTGGGATCTCTGCTGCTAAGCTGGAAGATCTGCCAGGGATGGGCTCAAAAAGCCGCCACACGCTCCAGGGAGTTTGGAATGAGTTCCCACGGGGAGAATCCACCACGGGGGAATTGAATCCTGGGAGAAAGGAGCAGCAAAGCAGAGCTGGTTTTGATTTTTGGCTTCATCTACGTCCAGGCAGCTCCACACTGGTGGGTTTGAATGCTCAGCTGCACACCCAGCACAAGCAGAAATTGCACAGAGCTGCTTTCCCCAGGTTGCTGCTGCCTGTGACCCTTCCAGGAGCACCACAACCCTGTCAGGACCCCAGAGGAAACTCTGCTGGTCAAGCCTCTGATCTGGGTTAGGATAAGCGTGGAGGAGGAGGAAAAGATGTGGAAAAATGACTCAGCAGTATTTCTGAGGGGTCAGGAGAGATGCAGGGCTGCATTTCTGACCCCCTCCTCCCTAAACCTACAGGTGAAACAGCACCAGGCTGGAGATGTGAGAGAAATTCCCTGGACCAGCCTGGAGCCAAAACACCAATCCCAGAAAGTGGCACTGCTTGCAGACACCCTTCAAAAACACAAAAAAGGAAGAAAAAAAAAAAAAAAAGAAGAAGAAAAAAAAAAAAGGAAGATCCTTTCCATCCCCATTCCTGGACTGGAAACAGCAGCAAACAAGGAAATGTTTGTGTGTCCAGCTCTGTGCTTCCAGATGTATTTAGGAAAAGACGCCAACCCTACTGGCTGCCATTCCTTTCTGCCTGGATTCAAACACATCTCTTTCAGACAGGAGCTTGTCCAAGGATTAAAATTCCCATCTGCAGACACCCCAAAAAATCTGCTGTGACCACGGAGCCAGGTGTCCTGACAGCCCCAGACACCCAGAGGGGACCAGGAAAGCTCAGGGCGTGGTTCTCAAAGCCGAGCTGTTGGGGATTTCTTCACCATGAACTGAATAAAACTCCTGGAATTTAAGGTGAATGTTGGTGGTGGTAAAGTCAAATGAAAAGTGATTAAGAGATCACAGAAGCATGGAATGGTTTTGGGTGGAAAGGGACTTTTCAAGGTCACCCAGTGCCACCCCTGCATGGCAGGGACACCTCCAATGTCCCAGGGGGTCCCAGCCCCAGTGGGCACTGCCAGGGATCCAGGGATTCTCTGAGAATTCCAGCAATTCCCAATTCCCAAATCTCCCCTTTCCCACTCTGAAGCCATTCCCTGTGTCCTGTTCCTCTGTCCCTTGTCCCCAGTCCCTCTCAGCTCTCCTGGAGCCCCTCCAGGCCCTGGAATGTTCTGGAAGCTCTCCCTGGAGCTTTGGTTCCTTGGAGACAGAGAAAATCAGGATCCAGGGAATACAAACACATCCCTTCACCTGCCCAAAGGCCTCTTTTCAGCAGCCATCCTGCACTGAGCAGCTCCTTCTGAAGCCACCTGAATTCCTGAGGGGCTGTGAGACGAAGGTGCAGAAGCCTGGACAAATATCATACAAATCCACCAAAAAACTGGCTTTAAATCCAACCTAAACCCACAACGAATCCCAGTCAAGCATCACATTCAGAGTGTTCCCAGCCAGACTGACTAATTCCTGGTTTTGGGACGAGGAGTCACCATGTAAATGGTGGGATTTAACAAAAAAACAACAGGGATCCATCAAATACAAAACTTCCCAACACGACAGCTCAGAAGACAGTGTCAGATCATCTGAATTTTCGGGTGGAAATTCAGGATCAGCCAAGAGAACTTCAGCTTCCTGTCAGCATGGCAAAGATGGAAAATGCTTTAGGTAGTCAGACCTGCTCTAAATTCTTGCAGCAGCCAAGAGGCAGCTCCTCTTTCAAAATTTATGGCTAAAGAAGAAATCCTGCCCAGCCTGGAGTCGCTACCAGCACTGCTCCCTTCCCTCCTGCAGCCCAGAACAAAAGGGAACATATTGCAACTACGCTGGGAGAGGAGGGCTGCTGTCTATTCCTTTAAATGTAACGTTAATGCCCTGTAATCAGCTTTAATTTTTAAACAGCCCCAGCCCTCCTGCCCATTTCCCCTAATTCAGGACACGTGGAAGGTAAATGGCCTGCGCTAAAGCGGGCCAACCCGGGCTGTGACAGCTGGGGAGCCGGCGAGGCTCAACTGCCTGAGCACAGCCACGGATGGCAAAACTCACCCGGGGAGGGGCTGGAGATGCTGTCGGGTCAGGGAGAAGCAGGAGAAGAGGTTCATTGATGGGGTGGGAGCTCCCCGAGAGCAGCAGGAGTGATGGAATGGATGGAACTTTCCGAGGAAAGGCCTCGGAGGCCCTGCGCAGGGAAGGGAGATGTGCTTTTGGGATGTTGGCATGGACATGCTGAGCTGGAATGGATTTTAGGGACAGCAGGAACACTCGTGGTGCCTCCCCAGGGCGCTGCCTCTTCCCTCTGTGCTCCCAAAGGCAGGTTTGGGGCTGAAGAGCAGCCTGGAGGCTCCACGTGAGACTTGGATACAGAACAGGGGCACAAAACCACCCGTGAGGCTCCTTGTGCTCCTCAGGCTCCGCTGCCTTTGTGAGGAGGAGGGAGGACTCGAAACATCCCGAGTGCTCATCAGGACAAAATGTTTTTCCACAAGAATCATGCAATGGTTTGGGCTGGAAGGGATTTTAAAGATCCAGACTCCTTCCCATGGGCAAGGACACTTCCCACTGTCCCAGAGTGTCCCAGCCCCAGTGTCCAGCCTGGCCTTGGACATTCCAGGGATCCAGGGGCAGCCACAGCCGCTCTGGGATGGAATTCCCTCCCCAAATCCCATCTGACCCTGCCCTCTGACAGTGGGAAGCCATTCCTGTCAGCCCCGTCCCTGTCAGTCCCCATTCCACACCGGAAGGGGTGGTTTATAAAGACAATAAAACGAGGTTTTTCTACCCCAAAAGGACCCCAAAAACGACCACTCAGCGTTCCCATCAAGGAAACCCAAAGGAATCCACCTCCAGCACCCTGCCCGTGCGGGGCCGGCTCCATCCCAGGGACGGGAACACTCCCTGGGAGGGGACACAGGGAAGCTCTGGCCAGGGATGTGGGACAGGAGGGACTATTTTTAACCCCAGTTGGTGGGCAGACAAATCCTAATCATCATCATCAGCAGCAGCAGCCTGGTCAGCAGGGCCAGGATGTCAGAGCAAAGCCGTGGTGGCCGCGCCAGCCCCGCGTCACCGTCACCGTCACGGGGACAGCGCGGGATTAGCGCCGCGGGGAGGCTTCAGAGGGCAGGGCAAGGTGTGCCAGGGCTGCCAACAGCAGCTCTTCTGATGTTTTGGCTCTCCTCCTGCTGCCAAGGAGCCGGGTGCTGGCATGGCAGGTTGTGGGGTTGCCCCGAAATGCCGCGGGGAGTTGGTGTCACACCGGGACAGGCTGAGGGTGGCGGCGAACGGGGTGGGCACGGGGAGGCACTGAGGAGCCCCCTCTCTGCAGGGAGGGAGTGTTCTTGGAATCATGGAATCACACTTCCCAAATCGAGTCCCACCATCCCCCAGCACTGCCAAGGCCACCACGGCCCCATGTCCCCAGGTGTCACATCCACAGGGCTTGAAATCCCCCCAGGGATGGGGACTGCAGCCCTGCCCTGGGCATTTCCAGTGCCTGACAACCTTTTCCACGAAGGAATTTCCCCAAAATCCCCCCTGAGGCTCCCCTGGCCCGGCCTGAGCCTGTTCTGTCTCCTCCTGTCCCTGTTCNTGGCCTGAGCCCATTCTGTCTCCTCCTGTCCCTGTTCCCTGGGAGCAGAGCCCGACCCCATGTCACCATGTCCCCAAGTCCCAAATCCACATGGGTTTGAAATGCCCCCAGGGATCCACCCCTGCCCTGTTCCAGCGAGGAGTTTTTTCCTAATATCCTAAACCTCCCCTGATGCAATTTGAGGCCGTTTCCCCTGGTCCTGCTGCTTGGAGAAGAGACCCCAGCCTGACACAGATTAAGCTCCTTTTAACTGAGGTTTGTGCCAAGATATTTCACTCAGAGCCCAACAGCTCCGTTGCTGATAATTATTCATCGATACACAGCAATTTGTCCTCGAGGAAACACCTCTCCCTGTTCCTGGAGCTGCTCAGCAAACCCAGGAATTCGCTCTTCTGCTCTCCTTGCTTCTCTTCTACCCTCTCCTCTGAAACACACCTGTAAAAATTTTTTTTCTTCACCTTTCCTTCAGATTGGGATTAAATCCTACCTGTTTCAGGGTAAACCTTCATTAAAAAATTCTGTTCCCACCAGGGAGGCCCTACAAAAAGCTTGACTCTTTCCTTCCTGTCCTCCTGGATGCAAACATGCTGATCTGCACTTTGCCAAGCTGCTAGTGACTCATTTGGCTCCATCTTCCCTAAAAAAGGAGATCCAACAGGAAAAACATAAAACACTGCTTTTTAAAAAGTGACATTTGCATCCCCTGAGCCTCCCCCCCCAACCAGGAAACTTATAAATATTTTTCTCGTGTGAAAAAGCCACCAGGTCCCAGTGGCTTGAGGAATCCCAAAGCAAGGATCCCAAAGTTGGGCCGGGTTTTCTCCTCTCCGGGAGACACACACAGGACAGGGAACAGCATCCCAGCCCTGCCTTTCCCTCCTGGATGTGTTTTTAAGTGTGAGCAGCCCTCAGAGAGCGGGGTGGCACCGTCAGGGACAGAGCTCCAGGCGTGAGGAACGTCCCCATTCCCCATCCACGGGGCCGAGGGTGGGGACAGCTTCCCCACCTGCTGACTTTGTGTGGAAACTCGACAGCCTCGCCCAGAACCGAAGCTTTTCCAGCGCTGGGAGCTCTTCCCACACCGAAACCACCACGTGGAGCAGCAGCTCAGCGTGGCAGTGTCACCCCAAAATCCCGTGTGACTCGCAGGGGACGCTGACGCCTCCGTGGCGGGGCTTGCGAAAGCAGGGAGCTCGCTAATCCCCCCCTGCCCACGTCACACCCTAATGCTCTCCCGGGCTCCCAGCACAAATCCTGCCTCGCCCCAGCCCTGAACACGGCCCCTCGGGCTGGATGGAGAGCAGGGATTGGAGTTTTGGGACGGAGAAGGGCAGGGCTCGCTGGGGGCTCCTCTTGGTGTCCCCGCTCTGCAGCACGGGGAGGAAATCCAGCAGGAAAATCTGCTCTGGGGACAGGAAAGGAGCAGCAAGGGGGACAAGCAGGATCCATCGGATCTCTGGCTGGGCCAAGCTCTGGTCTGTGAAATTAATTCCCTGGTTGTGGCTCGATCCCACATCCTCCACGGCTTCCTCCTTCCCACTGCGCCTCATTCCACGCCCCGGTTTGAATCCCAGCTGGAGCTGGAGCGTTTTACTCCTCTCACCTTCCAGAAAAAACCTGGATTTGTGGCTGTTGAGGCTTGCCTGGGCAGGGAGCTGCTCTGCCCCTCCCGGGCAGCCTGTGCAGGAGCCTCATCAATATTTCAGGATGCAGCCGGGAAGCCCTGGCAGCGCTCAGGGCCCCCACGGATCAATGGCAAACAAAAGGGAGGAGGAGGAGGAGGAGGAGGAGGAGAATGAGGAGGAGGAGGAGGAGGAGGAGGAGGATGTTCCAGCACCACTCCTTGCAACGCCCACCGAGTTTCTCTGCCTCCAAAAGCGGCTCCAGGGCACGGAGTTTCCTCCCAGCAGAGCATTTCCCAGCATTTTCAGGGCTTGGTGCTGCCACACTCCCCTCCACTCGCCCTCCATATTCCTCTGTTCGATACCAACCACTTAAGAACAAAAACCATCTGAGCCTCCGAGCGTGGGGTCACCGGTTCCTGCCTCCCCGCTCCGAGCAGATGCTCCAGAGGAGCAGGAAAAGCAGAATGCACTCAGTTGGTTTGACAGTGCACGGGAGCAGGAGATCCTGTTTCCTTCAGCTGGGAATGGAGCAGGTCACAAAACTATCCACAGCCACGTTCCTGGGCTCCCTGCAAGATATCCAGCCCTAGATTCCAAAATATCCACGAAAATTGAGAGGGTTTTTTCTTTTTAGCCTCCTTGGATGGCTTGTGTTGTTATAGTTATTTGGATAATTCCAGAGAAGGGATGGGAAAAATGCCACAGTGAGAGAGAAACAAAAAAAATTAAATAAATAAAAGAGAATAATTACAGCTAATGGATAAAATCAGGAATGAAACACCTTGCCTGACCTCCAGAAATTTTTATAGAAATCATGGAATGGTTTGGGTTGGAGTTGAGTTAAAGATCATCTCGTTCCTGCCATGGGGACACCTTCCACTATCCCAGGTTGTTCCAAACCTGTCCAGCCTGGCCTTGGACACTCCCAGGGATCAGGAGGTGTCAAACTATCTCCTTTACCTTATCAATAAGATCGAGATAAATTTCTATCCTACCCTTCCAGATAGGTTTTTTTCCTCAGAAAAGTCCTGCAGAAGGGGAAGAGCCTTCCCAGAGAGAAGCACTTCTTGGGAAAATCAGCAAATTAAGACATTAAACAACAGCGAGAAGGGGGAATTTGCTGGTTAGGACCACTCTGGCTCTGACAATTGGTTTCCCCAAACCAAAACCACTCCTAATTCCAGCTCCTCTGGGCAGAAAAACACAGAGTGGATTTTTTTTCCTTGCTGCATCCATCAAATGTTGTCCAGGAGGACGTTCCCACTCATGCACCAGTGACAGAGATAAATCCTGCCGGCAGTGAAACCCATCTGCTCTCCCTCCCCGGGCAGAGACAGCAGCAATGGATACCAACATCTCCTCCATCCCTGGGGGAGATATATTAGCTGGTTACGTAAGGAACCAACAGCCTGGAGCTTCCAAGGACTCCAAAGCCCTTCCCCTTAATGCCACCCGAGATTAGAGCAAATCGAAGGAGAGTGGAAGGCACTGGAGGGGGCTGTGGGCGAGGTTTTGCTCACAGGAAAATGCTGCAGTCTCTCCCTTTAATGCATTCTAAATCCCATCTGATTTCCAGCTCGGCTGGTAGGAAGAATAAAAGGAGGAAAAAAGGGAAAAAAATAAAAAAAAATAAAAGCCCAGCCTGTATTAAAATGATGTCAATGCTGGGAGAGTGAGGTGGAGTGACTCAGGGAGGGTGTGGAGTTTTAGGGGAAGCATCCAGAGGAATCCAGACTGAAATGGTTTTGGAAGCAGAGCAAAAGGAGCCAGGGGTGCAGATCTGCTGCTCCAAATCTGATTAGCTGCTGGTTTTTGAGCATCCAGGGTCAGATCCCGCCTCCGATAAACGCCCAGCACTTATCGCCCTCACGCCAGGCTGCCGGCACAACAAACACAGCCCCGCTCTTCCCTCGGTGCCAGATGCTTCCCAGCTCCCAAAACAGGGATTTCCCTTCGTCTCTGCTCCCTCTTCAGGCTGGCTGAGTCCACAGCAGGGAAATCAAACCAGCTCCGAGTCAAATTCCTCTTCCCTCCTCTGCAGCAAACTCAACATCGACGTTTCCCGCTGGATGAGGGTTCTGGTGGAAGTCAGCTCTCACCTGAGCAGGTTTCTGCTTTCTTGCAAAGCGACAGTTCTGCCACCCAGCCGCACCTCTGACAGCTGTCCAAGCAGCCCCACCCTCGAGGTGAGGTTTCCTTCACCCTTTGCGCCCTTTTCCGGCTGATTTTTGACACACCTCCTCCCGCCTAACCCAAACAACCAGTGGGTTTCTTGGCTAATTCCATAATAACCCACCTGAGCTTGAGAATTATCCCAGAGTCAGGCTGGAAAAGACCTCTGGGATCACTGAATCCAACCCATGAGCCAACAGAAGGTATTCAGTGCCACATCCAGGTGTTTAAACACCTCCAAGATCAGGCAGAAGCACAGAGCAACTGGAGGCAGTGGATGAGACCCAGCAAGGCACATTTTCATATTCCATCCATCTCTTGAGCTGAGTTTTATGGATTTACTGGTTTTGTTTCTAGTTTTGAAGAGCTGCACAAGTCACCAGGCTTGGCAGAAGGCACAGAACAGGTGAGAAATGCTACAGAGAATCCCTGGAATCATGAGATCGACTGTGGTGGGAAGATGGAAAACGAAGCAGGAGGAAAACAACCCTAGGCTGACTCAGGAGCAGCCACCAAGAGCAGAAAAAAAGCCTTGAGAAAGGCAGGAAGTAAGTAATAAAATTCTGGTTTAAGAGTCCTGGAGATGAGCTTATTATGCCACCAACTAATTGTGTTAATTGATCAAGGCTGACCCTTCCTGTGCTGGGCACAGACATGCATCATGGAGCAGTTTTCCCAAAAAAAAACCAAGGATAAAGAGCCAGCTGGCAGAGGAGGGAGAGAGCAGAACCACCAGCACCACGAGGAATTCAAGCTCCCATTCCACCCTGAGATTATAACTCACAACTGCTCAGCGACCCCCCTGAGTGAGGGAGGAACATTTTACCACCCAAACCAAACCGTGCCATTTCAATAAAAAGGGAGGAAAAGGCCGTTTTTGAGGGCCTGAATAAAACAATTTTCAAAAAGCCAAAATGAAAGGTTTGCAGAGGCCTTACCATTGGCATCCTGGACTCCGGTGAGCGCCCCGACCGCTGCTGCAGTTTCCCCAGACAGGACAATCTGTCCTCCTCCTTGGAGGGTGGCCTCGGCCAGCGTGGCTACGGCGTGGGCAGCGGCTTCACTGCGGGCGTGCAGAGAGGAGAGAAGGGTTAGGAACAGCAGAGAAACAAAAATCTCCATTTGAACCAGCAAAAACACGCCAAGAGAACAATCCGGAGAGGAGGGATTCGGGTAAAGCGATGCGGAGCAGGAAATCACAGCAGAGGAGGAAGGGATGGGAAGAAGCTGCTTCCAGTGGGTTTTTTTCAGCTTGAACACCCCTGTGCTCTTCCCTTTCACCTGGGATTTTCATCAAGTCAATCCAAGCAGTTATTCCATGTTATTCTGCCTCTGGATTGAGGTATCAGAGTTTTGGCACTGGATTTCAGAGCTCTCCCTCCACCCCTGGTTCTGGAGTTCACCCAGCCCCGCTGCCATGACCAGCATCAGCAGCTCTGGGTTCAACTCCTCCCCAGAAAAATGGTTCAAGAATTCTTTTTAGTGAGCATTGTTTTCAGCAGAGTGCTGGTAAATTCACAGAAAAGGGGCCAAAAGCCCTGCACACACCAGGGAAAAAAAAAAAAGACCCAAAAGCAGTGGCCTGTGGAGGAAATTCTGACTCTGAACAGAGCAGGAATCAGGAGCTGTCCTGTGCACACCAGGGAAAAAAAAAAAACAAACAAAACAAAACCAAAAACAGTGCTTTGTGGAGGAAATTCTGACTCTGAACAGAGTAGGAATCAGGAGCTGTCCAGGGGAAAATAAAACCCAAAAGCAGTGGCCTGTGGAGGAAATTCTGNGAATCAGGAGCTGTCCTGTGCACACCAGGGAAAAAAAAAAAACAAACAAAACAAAACCAAAAACAGTGCTTTGTGGAGGAAATTCTGACTCTGAACAGAGTAGGAATCAGGAGCTGTCCAGGGGAAAATAAAACCCAAAAGCAGTGGCCTGTGGAGGAAATTCTGACTCTGAACAGAGCAGGGATGAGGAACTGTCCTGCACTCACCAGGAAAAAAAAAAAAGG
>VXBU01011050.1:20078-36184 GCA_013400315.1 Bombycilla garrulus
CCGGCGCGCGTCACCGCCCGCGCGCGGCCCCGGGGAACTTTGGCCGCTCTCCGGCACCGTAGGAGGCGCTCCGGGCGGGAACTGCGAACGGGCCGCGGCGGGGCGCAGGTACGGAACCGGGAACCGCCTACGGAACCGGGAACCGCCTGCGGAACCGGGAACCGGGCACAGAACCGGGAACCGGGAACCGCCTACGGAACCGNCCTGCGGAACCGGGAACCGGGAGCCGGGAACCGGGCACAGAACCGGGAACCGCCTACGGAACCGGGCACAGCGCTAGGTATAAAACCCGGCACGGAACAGGGAACCGGACACGGAACCCTGCACAGAACCCGGCACGGAACCGGCCACAGAACCGGGAACCGGGCATCGATCCGGGCACAGTTCTAGGCAGGAACGGAGCACAGAACCCCGCACGGAACGGGGCACAGAAAGGGGCACAGAACCCTGCATGGAATCGGGCACAGAACCCGGCATGAGCCCGGGTACCGAACCGGGAACCGGGCACAGAACCGGGAACCGCCTACGGAACCGGGAACCGCCTGCGGAACCGGGAACCGGGCACAGAACNACCGGGCACAGAACCGGGAACCGCCTACGGAACCGGGCACAGCGCTAGGTATAAAACCCGGCACGGAACAGGGAACCGGACACGGAACCCTGCACAGAACCCGGCACGGAACCGGCCACAGAACCGGGAACCGGGCATCGATCCGGGCACAGTTCTAGGCAGGGAACGGAGCACAGAACCCCGCACGGAACGGGGCACAGAAAGGGGCACAGAACCCTGCATGGAATCGGGCACAGAACCCGGCATGAGCCCGGGTACCGAACCGGGAACCGGGCACAGAACGCAGCACGGCACCGGCACGGAAGCGGAGCCGCCGCGCTGGCCGGTGTTGGAGCGGATCCCCGAGCCGCCCGTGCCCGTGTCAGGGTGGGGGAGCCGGCAGCAGCACCGAGCTGCTCACCCGGAGAGACCCTGGCGAGGGGCCGGCTCTGTCACAGCGAATGACAGACCGGCGTGTCAATATCACTGCTTAAATCAGCACCTTCCTGCCGTGGATACAGCTTACATTATATATCATCATATACAGCTGACATTCTTTTATCCTATTATAAATTGCCTGTATTGTATACATTATTATATTATTGCATTTTATGTATTGTAATATAATTACAATTTCTGTTATAATTCAGACCTCTGGCAGGCCGATATCCGCTGAGGTCTCGGTAACCTGAGCTTCCCTTTCAACTGTAGAAGCAGAGTCTGTTTTACATTAGTTTCTGTACAATCATATAGTGCACATAAGTGCATGCTACAGTGTCTAAGCCCTTCTGCCAGGCCTCAATATCCCCCCAAAAAAGAGAGAATTTATACCAGTACTGCTGGCTAAGAAGGCAGAAGGATGGAAATACACACAGGCTTGCCAATTTCAAGTGTAAATAGTTTTCCATTTAACAATAAGCAAATCAACCAAAACAGAGCCTGAGAGGTTGAGGTGCTCGGTCCCAGCTCAATTAGTGTGCCATGCTGTCAGGGTTTTGCTGCCAGGAGTGTGTGTGTGCCTGTGAGCACCGTGGGTTGGTGCTGCAGGGTTTGACGAGTCTGCCCCGTGCTCTCAGAGCTCACACGGTTTGCTTTGCAGGCTGCATTCATTTCTTGCCTGCTAATTGCATTTGGGAAATCTGCAGGCTGTCTGCTCACAGCTGGACAGGCTGCCCTTCCCTGCAAATCCCAAACCATCACTGCTGGTTAAAAACCCTGCTGTCTCTGCCTTGCAAGGACTGGAGGGACTGGCGCAGGAATGATGTGCTGATAAATCAACCTGACAGGCTTTTAGAAAGAAGTGCCCACATCAATAATTGATGATATTTGAGTAATATTCCTGCCTAGCCTGGTCTCCAGAACAAGCTCTTTTCTTTTCCTCTGCCTGCATGGATGTGGAACTCCTTGAAGAGCAGATTGTTCACTCTGGGTTTGTGACTGTGAGGTGTTACTGTTCCATACCTGGCAAAAAACTAGAATGACAGAGTCCCTTTTCTCTCAGTTCTACCCCCTGTTTATTGTTACAGGAATTTTTTTTAATAATATCAAAACGATTCTTTGTGTAGGAGTACCAGTCAATCCCTCTAATGAAATATTTTTATACAGGTTGTGAGTTAATGCAAAGGAATTAAATAACGTGAGAAATTAAACAGGATTTATATTCTTGGCAAGCCAATATCTCAAATTTAGAATTGTTTGGAATGACCTGTTTCCTAGGATGTTGCCGGTGCATTTTTAACTAATGAAACTTTTTTGGACACTTTGTAAGACAAAAATTGCAACGGGCAATGGACTTGAAAACAGCAAACAAAATTACGTAGCGAAGGGGTAGATGACAGACACCACTGCTAATAAAGAAAATGTCTGGAGGCACAACCAGCGAAGTTAGAAAAATATGCAGGCTGAAACACAGCAACACGTGTGCCAAACTGGGCAGTTTGGGCTGGATTTGTAGTTATTGGGAAAGCAGGCCCCTAAACAGCTCCCAGCAGTTACACTGACCTTCAGTGAATGGCTGCCGTGACAGGACACAGCCCGAGTTACCAGGTGATTTCTCATCCCTTGTTCCAAAAGTGCAGGAATTGACCAGGTAGGCTTTGTTTCAGATGTTAGGTGTATCCATAAATTCCTAAATAGAAGCACAGCCCCACAAATGCACTCTTACTGTTCCAAAAGTGTATGAAGGTAATGAAGAAAGAGCTTTACCCTGTGTTCATTAAAGTGTTTAAAAAGTGGGACCAGAATTAGTGTTTTCTGTTCAGTGCAGGGAGGATCATGACCCTAGACGTGCCAAGAGTAAAGCCAGCAGTGCCTGATGAATCAGAGTTCAGCTTTTGGAGCCACACAGATGCCAGTGCAATCAGTGGGGCTGATGGAGGCGTCCCCCTGACAGTGCTGTAACTGGGCAGGAACTGTCTCAGTGGTGCTCGAGTGTTTAAACTGCCGCAGGGATCTCGAACGTGCTGTCCTACCTTTTTTTGTTTTGCTACAGAATGTGGCCTGAGTGATCGAGGCATGAAGAAGGTCCTGTGAGCACCAGAGGCCAGCTGCAGTCTGCAGCAGACACCCAGTCTCCTGAGCTGCCCCGCATTCCATGTCCACCCTGCAGTGAGTATCCTTCCCTTCTGCTGAAGTTAACAGAACATTACCTCGCTTTTCTCAAGTCATCAAGGTTGTTTACATAGAGATATCAGAAATCCAAACTGGGCAGTTCTATTTTGTGCAGCTTTTCCACAAGCAATTGCATCATCTCTTTCCCACTCCTTTTAAACTCTGGAGTGGCACAGGCCTGTCTTCATTAGGAACATCTGCTCCTCACACTTGAAAGAGGTACCTCAGCTCTGGGTCAAAGCAGCCTTTGCATAACAGGTAAATCAACTTCTAAAATAGTCTGGGGTTCCCAGAGGAAAGAAAGCTCCACAGAAATATAAAACTTGTAAAGTTATTTGGATGTGTTCTTAGAGTAATGCAAACCTTAGGTTAAGTATGTGGCATTATCTTTAGTGCTTGCTAAATCACTTGTTGCTGTTTGCTCTTGCTGGGCTCAGTGGAATTGCATTTATTGGAGGAATGCTGAAGATTTTTACTCAGCAGAGCTAAGCCTCTCTGTGAAGGAAGGATGAAGGAAAAGCCCTCTGGATGTTCCCAGGCTGTGTGCAGTCCTGTGTGAGCCTGTGGATGCTGTGATTAACTCCCTGAACAGGCACAGTTCTAGCTGAGCACTGCCCAAGCTGTTCAGCTTGCACAATGCATGGTATGCCAGCTGTTCTGAGGGGATGCACAACTGCCTGCTTCCACCTCACGCTGGGAGAACGGGGAACTGGCACCCCTTCCACAGGATCAGAGCACAGGCCGTGCTTCACAAACCTGCTGTGTCAGGGCAGGGTGGAACTGATGGAACAGACTCGATTTAGGAGCACGGTAGATTTGTGGGGGGTAGTGGACAGCGGGATAGAAAGGTGTGTGAGGATGTCAGAAAATTAGATGTCCACACAATCATGGCAAGTGAGGGTGTTGCTGCCATAGCCCCACAGCGGTAGATACACTTGAACAGATCAAATTCAGGATTATCTGTTCTGGAAGATTGGTTTATTTCCTGCACAGGATTTTGTGTACACACACATTTTTCTCAGCAGTGCTCAATTTCACCACCATAATAAATAATACTACTTGTAGAGTAAATACAAATAAATAAATACCTACTTGTAGTGTGCTGTTGAAAATCAGTATTTCATATCCAATTTCCCAAAACAGAGATTGTTTTTTTTCTGATTATGTATCTAATGTGTTCAAATTCTGAAAGACAAGATCAAAATATGGTAGTAGTAAAAGCTGTTAAGTTTCTTTACCTGTTCTAGAGTCAAAGCAATGTTTTGGAGCACAGTGCAGCACCTCTGGTCTTGTGTGGACTCTTCTCAGTGACAAGAAAACTTCCTGAGAACATCACCAGCTAAACTCAAAAGAATTCCCTGTAAATAATAAATAATGGTCCCACTGCCACAGAGATTATAATTAGATTATAATTCCCAGATGCCTTTACACTTATAAGCTGCTTGTATCATCCTGCATATTCAAATGTATATTTGAACTTGAGTTTTTAGTCTTTCTGGTTTAAAAATAGGGCATTTTTAACAGTGGTTACTGAGTCAGGCAGCCTCCTGGCACAGCCGGCCCCAGAGGGTGTCCGAGGCTCTCAGGCACTCCAGTCAAGAGTTTATTATCTGCTTCAGCATTAATGTTTCATGTGAGTTAAAACGTTGTGGAGGGAGGGCAGGGCAGTGAGGAAACAGTATTCCAGTGAGGAATGGAAGCACCTTGCCTTCCCTGGCTCTGGCACCGGGATAGATTCATAGCTCCATTTGCACAATTAACTCCTCTCTCCAATAATTTTTGATATCCAAGTTCTGTCACTCTGAAATGCTCAGACAATTGCTTTGAGGCACAGGGCTTGGCTGTGCTGCACTTCCCCAACTGCAAACCCCCCACGTTGCTCTGATGGAGGGTTTGGTTTAAACAAGGCGCTCAGCTCCGGCATGTAAAGCCTGAAACTAAGCTGGCATCCTGTCTCCTTCACTCAGACTGGATTCACACATAATTTGAATACAAACCACTGCCAGCTAAATTTAGACTGATAATGGTGCACACCATAGAAAAGCTTGAAGGACTTTAGCTAAAACCAGTATTAAGCAATTTTGCCTCAAAATGCCACCCACCTACTTTGCATAAATTGGTCACAGTGTTTGTAGGCAAGTGACATTTTGGGCATTGTTTCTTCCCAAGGGCTCACAGTGATTAAGATCTGATTGAAGCAGCTTGGGGGTGTGAGTGGAGGCAACAGCATTGTTCAAATTTCAATTCCCTCGGCCACACACCCTATTTATGTCTCCCTAATTGTCTCCCTCCCCATGCAGTGAACTCTGCTGAGCAGAGGAAATAGCCTGCTTAAATCACAAATGTTTCTCCTGGTAATGCTGCTTTCTATTTGCTCTTTTCCAAAGCTGAATGTATTTACAAATTGCTGCTAACTCCTGATTGAGACACATTCAAGTGTATGAACGCTGTACAATTATACTAGTTTGGGACCAAAGAGGCATAATTCTAGCCAACCAAAATTAAGGAGAATTTTAGCTACACTTGGCATAATTGCCAGTGCTCACACTCGCCAAGGAAACAACCGGTATCCTTTTTCTGAAAATTGTTTGCCAAGTCCTCAGTAAACTTCGGATTTCTTGTTTAGAGACTGGAAAAACAACTTCTTTTAAAAGAAGTCCCACACCTGGAATGCATTAGCAAAGCAGAGTACTAGCCAGGTGCTGGCTGACTGGCAAATCATGCTGCCTGCTGAGGATTTTAGCCTTTCTCAGACTTTTGACGTCTCCAGCTCTCTTGTACATCTGACTTTGTCTTGTGTTTGTATTGCCTACAGAAGTCTGCGTGCTCAGCACCGGTGCAAATACAAAGATTATCTCTGTGGGTTATTTGGGGTGCTGCTGCAGCCCCTGGCACAGCTGGGGCCACAATCCCCCCGGGCCCAGCGCTCCGGAGCAGGGGGAGTGGCCGTGCAGGTCTGGAAGTGTTGGATACTGGCTTGGAAAAGGCTGCCATCTACTGAGTTATCGCTACCACTTCTTACAGGTCTGACAGCTTCTGTGGTTCTCGGCTGTGCACCGTTCATGTGGCACCACCGCAGCACCAGGCACGGTGATTACAGTCAAAGCAGCGGTGTAAAATAAAACTGACAAGTCAGGGTGCACCTGAGTAAAGCTTTAGAAAGTCGTCCCTGCTTTTTATCAAAGGATTAATGGACATTGAAAGTGGTCCAAGAAGACAGTGCTAAAGAATCTGAAAGAGGGAATTGTTTGCTTTTTCCTTCCCTGGTATGGTACAGTGCCTTCACATTTACCTAAGAGGAAAAAAAACCACATGTATAATTTTTTACCAGTGTGCTATTTAGAATAAGCTTTTTGCCATGGCAGTTCTGTTCTCTTGAGTCACTGCATTTTCTCTCATCCCTAGGGATGCCTGAGAGCCAGGGGAAGGACACTGAGAGCTACAGCAGCAGCTCCAGCACTGGGGACTCTGTGGCTTCCTTCGGACAGGTCAGCTCCCTTTGCCCCAGAGGGAAATGCAAGCTGCATGCTCACACTGCTGGAAATCTGCTCTGCATGTTTATTCCTTGTAAACTTGGGTGCAGTGAGGCTGCAATCATGCTACACCCTACTGTACTGCACAGTTTTTTCTCTGCAATAGTCTCGGCATGCCTCGAGTTATAATAAATTGCTCTGGATTCTTCTCAAAAGGTTTTTAAATCTTGTACCTTAAAAGTGGGTCTCATTTTATTCTCTCCTATTCCCAGACGGCCTGAGTCATGCTTACGCACATTCTCAGTACAGGTTCAGAAAAGCTAACTACTTTCAGCTATTTTAAAAAATTTCAAAAAGTGGTAAAATAATTAGAAAAAAGAAAACTGTATCTGGACTGAAGAGAGCTTTTGCTGGTGAATTATCTTCTCTGTGATAGACATTTGTACACAGTTCCTGAATGCAGCACAAGCTTGTGCGTTCCCCCTTTTTCCTTACGCTTTTTGGTTACAGGCTTGCATTCTAGAGTCAGAAAAAGATAAAGTTCTTATCCTTAAGTTTAACTAGAACTAAATACAAATTAGAGCGGTTTGGCAGGACGTGGAATTTATATGGCACACACACACACCAGAAGATTCTGTGTTCTGCTGAATTGTTAGGGCAGCCAGTACATGCATACACACTATTTATGATTTAAGTGGTGAAACCTCTCTTCTGTCCCACTTTAGGCTGTGACAGCATGAGCTGTTTAGTTCTCAAATCCTTAAACATACCTTTAGGCTTTGCTACATTTTGTAAATTGGATTTCTACTATGACAAAACTAAACTTACAACACTTTAGGCTTCCTGTGATGCTGTGCTCTTCAATGGCAGCAGTGATGTTTGAGTTATCCAAATAAATTGGATAACTCCAGAAATTCCTATTCTGACTGCTTTCCTGAGCTGCGTGTGGTAGTGGAGTAAGGTTAATCTTCAGTTTTGTTGGACTCTTTACACTTTTCCTGTTGGTCACAGTCATACTCTGTTTTTGTTTTGAGCAGTAAAATAGAAATTTGCATGTGTGTTTGTGGCTAGGATTATTAATGAAATGGAATTGCTGCAGCTCAGTAATTAATGCCTGTACCTAGCAAGAGGAAGAAAGACCAGTGTAATGCACACGGGTAGCCTGAGGTGCTGCCTCGCCTGTCCCAGCCCAGCTCAGAGGGAGCATGGGTGCTGGGAGGGCTGGGATGGAGCAGAGCTGGGATGGAGCAGAGCTGGGATGGAGCAGGAGCAGGGCTGGGATGGAACAGGGCTGGGATGGAGCAGGGCTGGGATGGAGCAGCACTGGGATGGAGCAGGAGCAGGAGCAGGAGCAGGGCAGGGAGGCAGGCAGTGAGCTGTGTGTTTGCCTTGTTTGCCAGTACCAGTACACGGCCGGCGAGCACCACGCCATCCAGCAGGCCCTGCGCCGGCGCCTGGGCCCTGACTACATCAGCAGCCGCCAGGCAGGAGCAGGCCAGAAGGTAGGAATGGCAGCATGCTTCCACTATTCTCCCAGGAAAACCAGCCTTCAGACTCTTACACTCTTCCTTACTTCTGTGAACTTAATGTCCTCCAGTGGTTTAATATGCAGGTATGAATGTGAAGTGAGCATGGCATAAGTTCTGGCTTCTACTGAGCCACAGATTTTCCTTTTATACTTAAAAAGAGACTTAACTTTTCAGCACCTCATCCTTTACAAAGGAATATTTATCTACTTGTGCCATACTGAGATGTTCTCCCTATTTTTGCCCAGAACTGGACTATATGAGACATTATATAACAGTAGCTGCATTTACCATCTTTAGTGCCCATTCTGCCTTCTGTTGATTCATATTTGTTGTTATATTAATCCCCACCACATTTGCTGGAATAGATTGCACCTAAAGCTGCACCATCAGCCTTTTATTCACATTATCTGAACCTTGAACTTAGCTGGGTTTCCTCAGTGTAAGATGGTATGTGTAATCTCTGTTAAAATAAAGTGTGTAGAGATGTGTGCACAAGGCTATGTATTTATATATATATATTTATGTGTATGTGCCTTTCTTTTCAGGTCTGTTACATTGAGGGTCACAAGGTCATCAGTCTGGCCAATGAAATGTTTGGCTTCAATGGCTGGGCTCATTCAGTCACTCAGCAGAATGTTGGTAAGGATCTCTTGTTCCACTGTGAAGGAGAATTCTCTCAGATAAGGGCCAGGCTTTCCATCACACTCACAGACCATGACTGGAAGGGACCCGCAGGGGTCACCGAGTGCAGCTGCTGTCCCTGCACAGACCCCCCTGGAGTCCCACCCTGTCCCTGAGAGCATTGTCCCAACGCTCCCTGAGCTCTGACAGGCTGGAGCTGTGCCCGCTGCCCTGGGGAGCTGTTCAGTGTCCAGCACCCTCTGGGGGAAAACTTTTTCCTGATACCCCCTAAACCTGCCCTGGCACAGCTGCAGGCCATTCCCTCGGGTCCTGGCACTGTCACCAGACAGAGGAGATCAGTGCCTGCCCCTCCTCTTCCCCTCTCAGGGAAGTTGAACATCACCACGAGGTGTCCCTCAGCCTCCTCCAGGCTGAACACACCAAGTGCCCTCAGCTGCTACAACTTCATCACTTCAAAGCACCTGGGCAGAGGCATGGGCAACTTCCAGGTGTCAACAGTAAAAACCAGGGAAATGGAATAATAGTGGAGCTTCTGTTTTCATTTTAGCTTGGTTATGGTCAATATTCTGAGTGTGTTTATGATTATTCTGGAACTATTCTAATCAAGTCTCTGATCTCTATGGGTACACTCAGTCAAGAGTAATTACAATTAAACTATTTAACACCCAGCAGTCCTGAGCCAACTTTCAACTCACCTGTAATTTTAAGACTCTAACCAGTTCATACTCTCAGGTAATATTCCTCTAATCTTTAGGGACCCATTTTTTTGCAGATTTCTCTTCTAGCTAATACTCATTACTAAGGTTTTTACAACAGAAAACTTTGGGAAAATTTTCCAACTATAACATGGTGTTTAGGTGGTCTTAAAGCTTCAGCCTCTTGCATGTTGATAGCTGAAACAGTGCCTGTCAGAGGAGTGTTGTCCCTGTTTGCAGATCTGCTGTGCTTATGCTGAACACTGGTTGTTGAAGTAGGTCAAAGCAGCAGCTTAAATTACCTTCTTCCTTTTCCCCCACATTCAGAAATCTTTTCTTAACTCAGGCTGGTAGATTCTAGAAATAGAACAACTTACTTCATTGCTTTCCATCTATTCTGCACCATGGTTTTCTTCCCATCTTTCTTTTTAGTCAAGAAAGGACTGACAGCCTTCAAACGTCTACCATTTTCAGATTATGCCATTCCTTAGAAATTCAGGGATTCTGTGATAAAACCTTGTGCAAATTATTTGCAAGCTGCAGACTTCTACTAGATCATAGGAAAGAAATTACTTTCATAGGCAACAGTTTCTTTTCCACTATTGTTTTTATAAATTAACACTTTAAATATCTCCTAGACTTTGTTGACCTCAACAATGGCAGGTTCTACGTGGGTGTCTGTGCTTTTGTGAAAGTTCAGCTTAAGGTGAGTGGCTTTTTTTTTTTTTTTTTTTTTTTGTTGGCTCTGATTGCAGCTGAGCAATTGCCTGAAGCTGTGAATGAAAGTCCTTGTACGGGTCAGAGCACAGGTCCTGCTCTGCATTAGGGAACCTGCTGGTGTCCTAAACGTTGACCTTGCTGTGGAACAAACAGCCAAGAGCAAGGAACCAGGCTTGGGAAAGCACAACACCTGCATGTATAAAATCCCCTTCTGTTTGAAATGGTACTGCAGGATGGGTCATACCATGAAGATGTGGGATATGGAGTCAGTGAAGGCCTGAAGTCCAAAGCCTTATCCTTAGAAAAGGCAAGGAAGGAGGCAGTAACAGATGGACTGAAGAGAGCACTCAAGTAAGTGAAGACGAGCACTTGTACATTTTCAGAAGCTGTGTGGGAATGAAGGGTTCTCAGTCACAGTGAGCCCTCTTGTTTCTCAGGTGCTTTGGGAATGCTCTTGGGAACTGCATCCTGGACAAGGACTACCTGCGAGCCGTGAACAAGCTTCCCCGGCAGGTGCAGTACAGGGGCTGCAGGCAGGGCTCCTGCACTCACACAGGTTAATGACCTGTGGTGCTCTCAGTGCATCTCACTCCTGCCACCAAGAGCCTCCCTAACAAACAGCTCACACAGAGCAGAGAGCTCCTGAAGCGGCGCCTCAGGACCCCCGTGGATCCTGCCGGCTCCTGCTGTGCACCAGCTGGGGCAGGAGGCGTCCAGGCAGTGACCTGCTTGTGGACGGAGGGAGAAGGAAGCCTTCTGCACCTGCTGATGCACGGACTTTCACAGCAAAGCTGCCTTCAGTCACAGCAGGACTTGTCAAACTCTGCTAGAGGCCTAGAGCTGTGAGGCAGTCCTGTCAAACACTGCAGGAGCAGATCCAAAGAGGGCCCAGGTCTCTGGCTTGCCAGAGTCATGGCCTATTAGAGGCACTGCCACAAATTTGTAAGGTGACGGAGCCAAAACCCATTTTTAATAAACAGGAATGGTGTGCCTTCCTCAGAACTCAGTAAAGGCTGGCCTTGCTCTTTAGCACAAGCAGGAGAATGGACCAGTAAAGCAAACTCACTCAGCAACAGCCTTGTGGGGCTGTGAGAAGCTGTAAAACCCTGCGTCGATCACCAACACCTGTTCTCATTTGCAGAGCAGTGTGGGGAGGCCTCACCATCTGCCCTGCTGCTCTGAGCAATTAAACCAACTCAGTGTCACAGGAATTCAATGATTAACTGACTCAATCACTGGGTACTGAAAGAGCACTTCAGGTTTCCAACTTACTGTTCGACTTCGAGCAAACAAAATAGATTTTTAACCAGTGCCCATTTTATTAACTTGATGATGGAAATTTCTGAACCTTTTCTTTTTTTCTCCTTTACCAGGCACCCCCTGAGTTAGACTTGGTCAAAGTTAAAGTACAGGACTATGAGCCTGAAATAGAGAAAGCAAGATACAGCAGCTATGTGGAAAGGCAGAACGGAGCAGGGAGACAGCACTGTGAGGTGACACCTGCCTGCAAGCCTGGCCACACAGAGGCTGCTGTAGTGACAGCAGATCAGAAACAGCCCAACGCTCCCAGGTGAGACTGCTGTTAATTCGCCCAAAATTTATTTTTTAAACTGTATTAGAAGTTACTGAGCCTTTTAAAACATGTAGACAGCTCAATTCCAAAGATGCCATAAAGCACTAGTCCAGTGGATATTCTTTACTGTCATTTCTTAAGGAATTTTTCCTTCACAAAAGGTAATTGCTGAGGTCTGTTTAACTCTGTGTTTGTGGGGGGGACAGGAGCACAGAGTCCCTGGCCATGGAGTGTGATGCCACCTACCAGAGGAAGCTGCGCCAGAAGCGGCTGCAGCAGCAGTTCCGGGAGCAGATGGAGAAGAAGCAGCAGGCGCCAGCAGTTACTCCCAGCAGCAAACAGGGTGAGAAGTGCATTCCAAACTGGCTCTGTCCATGAGAGCAGCTGGCAGGCACAGGTTACCCACAGTACAGGAGCCTGGCCAGCTTCATGTGCCATCAGCACACCTCTGAGATCAAAGGCAGGAGCATTACCATGTATTCCCCTCTGTGTTCCAAAAGTGTCAGCTCTAAACCTGCATCCTTACGTCTTGCAACCCTGAAGCAGCTTTGCCAGCACCATCAAGCTGCTGCATCCACGCTGAGTCTGCAGCACTTGGCTGTGGCAGCTGCAGCCAAACAGATATTGCCTGAGCTACTGACACAGGTTGCCCTTGGCTCAGGAGAAGTCTGGGCCGTGTGGCAGCAGGAACGTGGCGATGGACAGGTAAAAACCACCTTAAAGTAGCACAGTTGCTCGTCACATGCCATCAGGTACAGAGTGTCACTTCCCACGTTCTGCCAAGCCTCAGCCAGCTGTGGACAAAAGAGGGTGGCAGTGCTGGCTGTCATTTCAGAGTCGTGCTCTGCTGAGGAGGAGCCCAAGGGTGTTTCTGTATTTCTGGTATTAACCTCTTCGTGTGTTGCCTCCTTGCAGCAACAGCAGATCCTGCCGTGAAGCACAGCACTCCAGCACAAGTGCAACAGGAGCTGGCTATAGAAGAAGAGTTCTTTGCAGGTCAGCCAGAGAGTGATGAGTAATAAAGTGTTAAATTATGGGCATTTAAAGCAGGTTAATTCAGAACACAGTGTAAGGGTAAAAGCTCTAAGAATTGGAATAAGGTAAGTGTGTGTGATTCTGACCCCAACAGTACAAACTGCCTGAGTGGCAGGGAGATGGTGTCCATCACTGTGGGGGTTTCACACTTTGGCTCTTCAGAAGAGCTGTTACACCTACTGATAAACCCTTTTCCTGAGGTGACACTGCCCAGCACAGAACCTGGGGGGGATTTGGGGTGTGTCTTTTCTCAATATAACCATGGACAGTTGGGTCACACACCGTGGTGCCTGCACATTGCTTAGTCCAGAGCACAAGGGGCAGGACCCTGCTGCACACTGACATGAGAGATGCTTTACAGTTTGAATTTTATAGTGACCACTGCTTGTAGGAAAAGAAGGTGCTGGTTTTGGAGCTACTGCCATTCCTGTAGTACAGTACTGTGTCATGGATCCCCTTCTCCTTCCTTCCAGATGATCCTGAACTTTGGGACATTTCCCTGGAGAGCACTGACCTACAGGTAACGGGTGCCAAAGTCTCAGAGCCCTCAGCAGCTGCTCGCCGGGCACCTGAGACGCCCCGTGGCCACCAGCACAACACTCGCAGCAGGACACCCCACAGGGTGACCCAGCACAAAGCTGCTGCCAGGCTGGCACAGCTGCAGCCCCCTGCTGCAGCCCCCAGCACCAGCTGTGCCCAGCAGCACAACCCAGGTACGTGCTGCCACGAGGGACTGAGCTCTGACTTCACAGGGGCTCTTGGGAGATGGGGAAAGTCCAGGGGGAGGAACATTCCTTTATTTTGGAAAGGCTGCAGGGGCTGGGATAATGTTCTTGGAAAATTGTTTTTTTTCTCCATCCTATCAAGGAAGAGTTAGAAAAAGGATTGAGGAACACACTTAGAGGCAGAAAAAAAATGTCCATTTCTCACTTTATGGCAGGGTGCAGCCCCATCAGGAGAAGTCAGAGCTTGAAGAAAAGGAGGCTGGAACCTACGTGAGGCACCCGCTGGGATCTGTGCCTCCGTCATTACATCACAAGGCTGCAGCTGGTTTTCCAAATTGTGTCACACGGACTGCTGTACATTATGGTGGAGCAACAGAGGAGAGTTTCATAAAATCAGCAAGAACTTCATGTACTCTTAGGTGATTATGTACTTCAGATGCCTTTTCCTATAACCACGCCATTTTTTGTGCTTCTGCAGCACAAGACTTTTATTACAAGTGGATATTACCTGTAAATTGCCTGGAGCGGTAACAGAATGGATTGTTAGAAATGAGATGCAATTCATGGCTTGTCTCTCCCTCAGTGCTGCATTCCAGCACAGAGCCGAGAGATTTCAGCGGGGTGCAGGGGGTTGTGGCCAGGGGACAGGAGGTGGCGGCGGCGGCCAGGCCGGGGTGACACTGGCGGTGCCTGAGGGGCAGAGCCCGCCGCTGCTCCCGCTGCCAGCCCGCACACGGCGGCCCCGTGCCTGCTCCCAGCCTTTGGAACATGAATGGCAGCCGCACTGCTGGTTTTAAATAAGCTTTCAACCCCTTTCAGTACAGAAATAAACATGAATTTTAAAAACAAGCGCCTCTGGGAGCTGTTGGTGCCCCTCTGCCCCGCCGGCCGTTCCAGCTCGCTCCCTGCTGCACGGCCCCACAGGAGGCACCACGTTCTGAAGCTGCACAGCCTCCTTTGCTTCAGCGTGGGCAAACGCAAACCTCTCAGGGCTACAGCAAAGCAAAAAAAATGCTCCTCCTTCTAATTAGCGGGCCAAAGGAAGAATTTGTGAGCAGTATTGGAAGAATACTCCCTTATCCTGTCGGAGCAGCTCCGTGCAGGAAAGGGAGGAGCTCTGCGCTGGCCGGCTCTGTTTCCCTGCAGTTCCGGGCAGCGCCAGGGTACGAGCGCTGCTCCGGGGGCAGGAGCGGGCTCATCGGCCCCAGCTGTGCACGGGGAGCCCAGGAGGATGATGCCACATCACTGCAAGTTAGAGCTGCACCAGGAAAATTTACACGAACTGTGGGAGTAGTTCAACCCTGAAATCTATTTCAGGCTTCAAACGGGACCTTACTCCCATGGTTTCCCTCACTGCTCTGACTTTAAAGACACTTGCCATATTCAGCATTTATTCCCCTTCTTCCTACTCTGCCTTTATCACTTAATCAGTCTTTTTCCCTTAAAAGATCTTTTACTATCCACTTACAAGGAACAGGGATTAATTTCAGCATGGAAAGATGGGACAAGCCCTCATTAATGGTAATAGATTACATCTAGAAAACAGTTCCATATTTCACCGTACTTGTTTCTAGCCAATTCAGTGCTGCCTTCAGAGCAGCTCAGGGAAGAAGCACATTCCAGAGGATTGAGTCATGCCCGCGCTGCTGAAACCATATACCTGCTAGCAAGGGAGCATGCAGACCTCCCAAATTACTGAATTCAAAGCTGATCCAAACTTCTACAATGAAAAAAATTCTAAAGTCTGAAGCAAAAACGTAACGACCTCAGCTTTCTTGGCTGTGGAAACAGGGCAAATACAACTGTGCCTCCTCTAATCAAGTCACTGCAAGGAGCTTCTCAGGGCTGGTCCCTTTGAAAAGGGCAGCAAAACTTACACTGGGAGCTTTCTTTTTTCCTTCGAGGCTTGCGCAGCATGACTCATAACAGAAGTTGTTCTTAAAATGGAAAGAAATGCAGCAACAATCAGTGTTTAAAATACCAGATTCCCGTAGGTCCACAGTTGGGAATGACGCTGTGACGTTGTTCACTCTTGGCTGTCACAGTTCCAATCCGAGCCCTGAATTCCGGATTTTAAGGTAGCCGAGGAGTCCCTCAGGATGGGAGCACATCCTGGGCAGGGAGCAGCACAGAGGAGCCGGGAAGGGCCCTCAGGACACCCCACAGGCAAGCACAGGAGCTGGGCCTGCAGCTCTGCCCCACAGGACAGCCCTCATGTGTACCTCAGCTGAGCACTCACTCCCCAGCCTCCATCCCTGCACCTCTGACCCACAGGACAGCCCCCAGCCCATGTGTGCCTCAGCCGAGCACTGCCCTGAGCCACCTCCCTGCACCTCTGCCCCACAGGACAGCTCCCAGCCCTTGTGTGCCATAGGTGAGCAGCTCTGCCCCACAGGACAGCCCTCATGTGTACCTCAGCTGAGCGCTCACTCCCGAGCCTCCATCCCTGCACCTCTGCCCCACAGGACAGCTCCCAGCCCATGTGTGCCATAGGTGAGCACGGCCCTGAGCCACCTCCCTGCAGCTCTGCTCCCCAGGACAGCCCCCAGCCCGT
>VXBU01011050.1:36277-54036 GCA_013400315.1 Bombycilla garrulus
CAGGACAGCCCCCAGCCCGTGTGTGCCACAGGTGAGCACCTCTGCCCCACAGGACAGCCCCCAGCCCGTGTGTGCCACAGGTGAGCACCTCTGCCCCACAGGACAGCCCTCAGCCCGTGTGTGCCACAGGTGAGCAGCTCTGCCCCCCAGGACAGCCCCCAGCCCGTGTGGCAGCTCGGTGACAGCCTCAGCCCCAGGGGTACCGGGGATATCGTCTGCTCCTTGCCCTCCCTAGGATCCATTTAAAGAATGGCTCTCAGTACCTTGTCCGGAGCGTCCCGTTAAAGGCCGACAGCTCGTGACGGCATTGAGAGTTAAGGCTCTCATTAAATTTGGTTTCTTGTATTTCCTGTGACAAACTGGTAAATTAGGTAACAGTTACCTCACAGACGGGCTGGAACCTGCTGTTCCACAGGGAAACCCACAGCTCAACCACAGCAGGTTTGGTTTACTCGAACGGCTTCATTCAATACCCTACAAAGGTAACAAACTGCAGCATGAGAAAGGTTCATTGCAAAACACAACTAACTACGGCCGGGGAAGCCCAAAGTTTCAATTAATTTTATTTTTTTTTATTTTTATTTTTTACAGTGTACATTGTTAAATAATGTAAAGAAAACGCTTGTAATTCAGAAACAGATTTTATGTGGAAAAAGATACTCAAAGTGTAATATTAAACAAAATAATTTAACAGTTCAGTAGCATTAGTTTATTCCTCTAGACTTCAGTTATTCATCCACAGGAGGAGAGGGAGGGAGAAAAAAAATCAATGGTAAATAAAACCAGTTCTTGCATAACATCAAGTGAAAAAACGACCTCAAACTTATTAGATCAAATTTAAATAACCATGTGCTGCATTCAGCTGACCAGTTCCTGTGCCACGACCGTTGTCCCGATCTCATCACTGCCTCAGCTCTGTCCCCGCTCTAGAGCCGCCCCTGCATCGATCCTGTCAGAGGTTCCTGCCTGGCCTCCTGCTCCCCTGGAGCCTCTCCTGTCCCCCGGGGTCCCCTCTGTCCCCTGTCCCCGAGCCCCAGCCTGCGCCTGTCCCACAGAACCGCCCCCGAGCTGCTGCTCGCCAGCCCGGGCCTGCCCTGCTGCCGCAGCTGCTGCAAACAAGGGACAGGAACGAAAGCATCTCGCCCGTTTCTTTGTGAAAATGGAAGAGTGAGAACATCTGCAGACACAAAACCTCCCCGTTAAGGCCCCAGCAGGGAACAGCGCTCCGAGAGGAAAACAAACGTGGACAAGTGACACACACCCCTGTGCTGCACCAGCCTCCAGGGCACCCGTGAGCTGCTCCCAGGCACCAGGAAGCTGCACCCTCATCCTTCACAGCTTTTTGCAGCACTGCATAAATACTGGCTGGTATTATTTTGACTTTGAAGAGGAAACCAGTATTTCTTGAATAGGAAAAGGGAGAATGACCAAAGCAGAAGATACAGTACAGGTACTAAGAGGTGACAAGTGACAGACAGTGACAGTCCTGGTACCAGCTTGAAATTTGTAAAGAGTGAACAAAATTGTAAATCCTCCAAGTAAGACAGAGGAAACTTCTTGATGCCGGCTGTTTCAAGTACATCCATTGCCGGCAATGGACGTTGCACCAGGACAGTCTGTTCCTGGCTTCAATGAATTTTACCAAAAAAAAGGTAAGAAAAGCAATCCCAGCAGACAAGCCCATGCCAACGAGCAATGGCACCTCTCCCTCAAGTCACATCCTGACCAAACATCTTTACCACTTGGCAGGTGGAGTCAAACTGCACCTTAAGTTGGGCCTCTCCCAAAGACACACGTTCTCCCCATCCTCTCTCCGTTTACTGAGCCAGCCCTCCTGCCTCCAGAGCCAATACTGGTTACATCTCGTTTCAGCTTCACCTGCATCCCTCTGTCCCAGCCCACCTGGCCCCTGTCACCCCTCACCTT
Source organism: Bombycilla garrulus (assembly GCA_013400315.1). Taxonomy (NCBI): domain Eukaryota; kingdom Metazoa; phylum Chordata; class Aves; order Passeriformes; family Bombycillidae; genus Bombycilla; species Bombycilla garrulus. The sequence goes on from VXBU01011050.1 coordinate 38,204, forward strand.
CAGCTCTGCCCCCTGGACAAGTTTCCCCACACACAGAACTGCTCCGGCCGCGGCCTGGGCACCTCCCCTCACAGCCCTGGCTCCGCAGGGGCCGGAACGTCCCGGGCACGGGGCACAAACATCTGCCCTCCACTCGCCCCCTGCCCACCTGGGCTCTGCTGGGAAGACGACGCTAAACTGCAGAAGCAAGAGAAGTCCAAGGCACTAAAATATCCAGCAAGCATACTGGGAGAACAGACAAGTATTCAAGTACATTAATTTATACAATTTTACATTCACATTTATTTATCTAATACAATGAAAATACAAAGGAAAAAGTTAAAGTGTCTCCAATAAGTATAAGGATATAGCTAGCTTTTTTTCCCATTTTTTTCTTTTTAACTTTTTTAACCCTCTATATTCCACTCATTTTTAAACTACTGTTGTCCAACAACATTTATATATCACAGTGTTTCCACATCAAAACTGATGGTAAGTACATGTCCGCAGGGAACTTTTAAATTTTTTTTTAACAATTTAAATTGCTCTAATGCTGCAGTCAAAGCTGTTAATATCTTACTTAAAGCAGTAATGACCTATCAAGCACGGGCTGCACCACAAGTCCATTCGTGTGCCCCATCATTTCAGAGCCAGATACGATTGAATGGGGAGAGGGAGAGGAGGGGGATTTGGACAGCTTTTTCCTGATCTTGGTTCTTCAGGAGGAGGCGAGGAGCACCTAAAGCCTCACGCCAGGATTCAGCTCTCCCACCTCCACACGTGTGCATTCAGCCTCCAACCAGAAAAATCTTACAGCAAGACCGTACGAGCTGACCCCACGGCTCCTCCTCACAGCTCTCGCCCCACGCCAGAGCGGCACTGTCCCATCACAAGGATGCTGATCATCCTCCTCCCCCTTCCGAGTGTGTGGGGAAACTCCCGCTACAGAGAGTTGACGGCAATGGTTGGAAAAGAGGAATTCATTCCCAGTCTGGCAAGCTACCAGTTCATTGCAGCACTAGTAGTGATACAGGGCCCCCTCTCCCTCCCCACGTCCTGTCCCGAGGTGTAGCCAGCGGGGGCTCTGGGCACGGCTAGGTGGTCCGCAGGTTGGAGCCGGGAGGGTTGCTGACAGACTTTTGCAAACTGCCGATGTTGAAGCTTTGCAAAGACGCGGCACCCACGGGCTGGAACTGGCCGAGCTGCGGCTGTGCTGGGCCCCCAGCCCCGCTCCAGGGCGGGGGGAAGGACGCTGCAGGGTAACCGTACTGCTGCGGGGGACACATGGCCTTGCTGAAGGGACCTAAAGAGGTAGCTGATGCTGCAGGGATGGGCGTAGCACCCAGGGAGGATGTCATAGAGATACAGAGCTGACCTGGTGCCGAGAATTTTCTTGCCATTCCAGGGCCCTGAAAGGTAATCCAACCACCGAGAGAAGTTACGCTGCTGCGCTTTAGAAACCACAGTCCCCCCCTTGGCCCACGGTCTGCTCCCAATGGCTATTCACCAGGCCGTGGCCCTCCCCTTTCGTTTCCCCTTCCCTTCCAGAGCAGACAGTACATCCTCCACAGGAAGAGCCGGCCAGCAGAGTTCCGGAGCCGCTGTCCCAGCTGCGTTTGGAACCCCAGGGACACAGAAGGACCCCACAGCTTCTCCCCGCAAGCCCTCATGGGTCACACCTCACCTCGTAGCTGCTGTGCCCTTTGCCAACTTTCTTGCCGGACAGGTTCATGGCGTCCCGGGCCCAGTTGTCCACCAGCTTGTGCAGGTCATCCGTGAAGGTGCCCTTGCGGCTGGAGGCGATGGCCGTGGGCTGGGCCGGGGGGGCCTGGCTGTTCACTGCAGCCCCCACTGTGTTGGTGCTGCTGGTCCCTACAAACACAAGCACAGCCGTCACACCCGGGCTCAGCGCTCTCCGGGCTCCAGAGCGCTCAGCAACTGGCTAATGGCACACCAGCAGTTAAAACGCCATGCAGATTAATTCTGAGTTTCGATTCCAGGACACACGCAAGTGGGAACTGCAAGGACTCCTACAGGCATTTTCTGAGATTCAGAGTGTTTCACAGGGAGGTCTACTTTGCAAGTGGTCATCCTAAGAGGGGAGTGGTAGCAGCCTACAGGTTTTTGTAGAAGAAGGACGTGGGATTTCAGCACAAGCACATCGCTCTCATCCTGCACCTTTTCATCAGCAGCAACCACTGCTGGCACAGGTCAATCCCACCTTGGAGGACAATGCTGGATGCTGAATAAGGAGCAGTAAAGTCAGCATTGCCAGCTGCTCTGTAGAAAATTATCTCCACTTTGCAAAATGAAGAGAAAAATTCACCCAGTTTACCAAAAAAAAAAAAGCCCCAGTCAGAAACAGCAGCTGTTGTTTCCAATAGCTGCCATACTGGGGTTCTTGAGGATAACCAGATGGGACTGTCTTCATCCACCAAACAGCCAGGATCAGCAGGGAAAGGCTGTACTGCTTTAAATTTGTTTTTTGCCTCTAAAAGCATTTTTTTGCCATTATGTTCAGATTTCCTAAGTCAGAAGAATAAGCATTTGAGATGCAAACAACTAATACAGCTTAAAGAAGGAAGAAGTGAAAGTATTCCTCAGACAAGCTCTGACAGGTTTCTCTTTTCACTGCAAGAACACAAAACCTTTTCATATAAATGCCAGGTTTCAGTTCTGCTAGAAAGCTTGCTGAACATCATCCTGTGGGGAGAAAACCAACCTAGAAGCTTTGTTTTGTGTAGCCTTCCTACGCCCCTCATATTTATAAACAAGCAACTGCACTCCAATCTAGGTTTTTAAAAGGCAGACCTCACAACACCAAGCAAATTTAGGATCTTAAATTCCCAGCAGTATTGCAAAGGATCCTCATTTACAGATGTGGAAGTGTCACTTAACCACTAGGGCAGACCCAACCACAAAATCAGCATCAGCAGGGCTAGAGATAGCACTGCTTGCAAACACTCATCCCCACCTACTCCTCAGGTTCCTCAAATATTTCTACTTGCTCCCTCAGGAGACTGCACCTGGGAAATCCAGGAAAAGCTTGTGTTTGAGTTTGTGGCAGGCATTTCTGAAGGGAAGCCATTTGGAGGTGGATCACAGCACTGAACATCACGTCTCTCTTGCAAAGGCCAAAGGACAGAGTTGCTGTCTCCTGCCTGGCAGTTCCTTCGTGTGTCCCACTTTCCCTGGCCTGGCAGTCCCACTTTCCCCGGCCATCAGCCACATTTCCTTGCCACCACTGTATCAAAGAAAGAACTGGTTCCAAACCCCTGCAGGAATGTTTCGCACTGAGGAGTGGATTAGGAAGGTGACGTACTTACTATGCAGGACAAATAAACAAAGTGTTACTGCCTCTAGTAGTGCTGAGGAGGGAAGGACAGGGATCCATCCCACCAGTTCCAGCTCAAGCAGGGCACTGGCTCCCGGGCTGGCTGCCACAGGAGCTGTTAGTGGGCGCAGACACATGCCAGAGCACACGGACAGGGAAGAAAGAGGTTCCCTGAGCAGGGAGTGAGGCTGCAGCACTGATGGAGAGCAGCAGGAACACACTGTGTGGTGCAAGGAAAAGTCTGCTGGGAAGTAACAAGAACCTTAAGCATGCATCATGTGGAAAGGGCTCTGGATACAATCACTTCATAAGAGCAATGATGTGAAAGGTGAAGTTAAATACAAATGAGGCAAAAGCAAGGAAGAGGTACTTGGGGAGGGGGAACACTGCCAAAATCAATAATAATCACATTCCACCATGAGGGTTCATGCAGGAATTGACACACTTGCTTTCATCCTCCTCAGGATGGCCAGCATCCCCTTGTGCTATTCCACATTTCCACTTTACTCCCTAAGTGCTCCGGATCCTGGACCCACCCTCCAGGCTATGAAGGGGGAGAGTTAATCAAGGCATGTACTACAGCACATTCAGCTGAAGAGATCAAAGATCACTTAGGGAAGTTTAAGGGTTTTACAAAGAGCCAGATTGGTTCAGGGTGACAAAGGCTAGCAGAGCTCTGTCTCCCAAAGTGACTTTGTCAGGGAGCTCCCACCTCAGGTGACAGACATACCAGCCTACAGCACCAGAGCTGAGCTCTCACCTAAGGGCCATTTACAACTGACTTCCCAGGAATTTCACATGGACACACTCACTGTCTGCAGGAACTGCCATCCAGAAGAGGCTGAAAAGCAAGTGCTTCAACTTGTAGCATTCCATGGAAACAACCCCCACATTCCTGCTCGGTCACAGCAGCCGTCCCCAGTTCTGCTCTGACATGAGGGATCTCAAGTGAAACAGGCTCTCTCTCTCCAGCCCACTACCTAGAATGCCTTCATTCTGCCCTTGGATTGCTCCCCCCACGAACCACAGTCAAATGACACCTTTAAAACAGTCTGAAATGACATGTGCACACACAGGCTGTTCTGAACATCTCTTGCTTTGGGAGACACTGGGGATCTCTGATGGCTTACTCTTAGGCCTTTAAAACGGTGGAGGACTGTCTGCAATTGGATCCATCACTGAGGTGACAAGCCCCATCAAATCCCAACCCAAGCAGCTGCTCAGAGCACAACTCCAGCACGTTACAGAGAGCAGCTGGCCCTGCCGTGGCTCTCGTGAGAGCAGAGCTGCACAGGGAAGGGGATGCTCTGCCTGCCTCCCCCGGCTGCAAGAGCAGCACCACACTAGTCAGAATTCTGAGGACAGAGCACACAGTAGAGGGCATAACACAGACAGACAGATGCTGTGCTGGAGACAGAGTCAGGGACGGAAGGCTTCAGTGACCAGGAAAAGCTGATGAATAGATTTACAATCAGGAATTGGAGATAACAGAAATAAGATAATTACTACAGAGCTGGTTGCAAGGACAGACTTTTTTCACCATCTTCCCTGAAGCACAAAGAGAGAGTAATTTGTTAAAGATAAAAGGAACAGTGAGAAATGTTTAGTATCAGGAAACATTACAAAAAGCTTGGTGAGAAACAGAGGACACAGCACAGCAGGGCTTTAACAGTCACTACTGGGACATTCTGGACAAACTCAAAGACTCGTCTGACAGTTTAATCACAAAGAGAAGAGGCCCAGCCTCCTACATTTATTCTTCATAACTCCCAAAATCATTGGAAAGAATGTCAGGAGACACTGAGGTCACAACTGTTATCACACAGTCACAACTGTGGCTGTTATCACAAAACGAAAAGCAAGTTCATCTTCCATTGCCAGGATGTAGGAAGCATTTTACAGCTATCAAATTTCAACCAGCAACAGATTCATTTGATAGGTCAAGTGCTTTTAGTTTGTCACCCTCTTTTCTCAGATGTGTGAAAACAGTTCAGACATTCCCTGCCAAGCTGTACCACTCTGTTTCTCCAGCTGCACAGTTAAAAGCATCAATCACTGCACTGTTTCCTCAGCAGCGCTGATTCCAACCCCGGATCTTCCTTCTCCAGCTGCCACTCTCTCTGCACAGCACTCTCCACAGCACTCCAAGGACAAGGCTCCAGGAAGCAAGCAGCCTGCAGCGAGCCACGTGCCAGGCCAAGCTGAGCCATGCCAGCCAAGTGTTACCTGCTTCTACAGGACAGCTACAACACTCTTCTCAAAAGGAATCTACTTCCCTTAGCACCAGTCCCAAAAGCAAGAGCTACACGTGCCGAAGTACTCTAATGGCCAGATGATTGCCAATTTACAGCAAGACAAGGCCCTGGAAGTAAATTATATTCTCATATATTCAAGTTCAGTGCCAATTCTAGAAACAGACTGGCTGTTCTTCAGATTTCCTTCCCTTAAAATTAAGGACAGGCCAGATGAACAATTTTAAGTTAGTTTCGGTAAGAATTTAACTTCTTCCAAGAAAGGAGCATTAAATCTTGAGAGTGCAGATGTCAGTGCACTTCTGCACATTAATATACACAGCAAAAACACTTAAAGCCGCTAAATTTGAAAAATTAAATAATTTTAGTGCTTAGGTCCCAAATCCAGTGAAGTGGGACAGAGGTAGTGCAAAACCGAACAGCCAGAGGCCGTTTCCCTGCCCGTGCCTCCTTCCTTCCTCAGAGGACGGGGCTGGTTGCGTTGCAGCTGTCTCTGCAGAAGGCCAGGCACAGCTCCCACACGAGCCCTGGCTCAGCGAGCCCCTGCCGAGCACAGGCAGGCAGATGATGCCATGTGGGGACTGCCATGCACTGCAGCACCCCGAGCTTCCTCAACCCGAGTCATTCCGGAGCGGGGGACACAAACGTCACGCATTTCAAGGGTCCAGCCTGCACAAGCAGCACGGGAGACACTGCAGCACTCCCAATAAAAAGCATCACAGCGGCAGCCTTGGCTCAAGCATGTTGTTATTTCAGCCACATCAGAAGTTTGAGGCTCTCTTGTAAGTCTGGCCTAATGTAAGTACAAGTGAGAGGATTCTGAAAAGAGCTGCAAGCTAGCTTGTGAGGGCTGACAGGATGTCTGAAAATTTCTATTTACCCACCTTTACTGCTATTTGTTTTAATTAAGGTATCTCCAATTCACAGTGAAAACTTCTAAAGCTGAGCCCATTAGCAAGTAAGGCTCTTAAGTTTGTCTGGAATTACTGTCTAATTGTTTTAAAAGCCCTCAACACTGGGATCTTCAGCCAGCCATCTGTTAACGAACACAAGTCCTCAGCACGAGCTGCCTACAGGTGGCATCGAAGCTCTGCACTGTCCCCAGCTCGGGTGCTGAGAGCACAGGACACACACCCACCCTGCTGGGGAGAACCTGCAAAACAAACCTGCCTCACTCTTCCACCAGAAAGATTACCCTGCAAGGCTCATGTCACCTGACACCTGCTGACAGTGGGCCTCGCTAAGGCTCAGTTTGTGCCGTTTCACTGACCTGTCCTCAAAAGTTTCCTCCTGGGGTTTAGGGAGAATGAGTGCTTGTTGCAGTGAGTTTCATAGAGAACACATAACACGAGCACCCAAACTTCTAAAGGTGTGCTAAGAGCAGCTGAGCTGAGCCATGGCACGGGAGGGAGTACAGGGAGGCAGATGAGGATGGGCTGCATGAAACAGATCCAGGCAGCAGAAACAAAAACCAAAAAGACAAAACAAAAACCAGACAAGGAAGGAGTAAAGGTGTTACACACAAAGAGCCAAGCAGGGCGTACTCAGAAATCGGGTCCTCCTGCCACCAGGCTTGAAGGTCACTCTCTCAGATGCACAGTTAAACTTGGCACAGCCTGTGAGAAAACAAGAACGGGGAGAACAGAGAAAGGAGAGGAGAAGAGACACAACACCACTACAAGATGTTAGCAACTTGAAGTTGGAAGGGTGAAATGCAATCACGACACACAAGAATAAGTCCCAAAGTGCAGACCAAGGAGCACAGAGACAATACAGGGAGTGAAGAGACTCCCTCCAGCACCTCCACACACCAGGCCAAGCTTGCACTGCTACTCTCCCAACTACCAAGTTCAATAGACAGGAAAGCCAAATCCTGGCAAAAGTACCCAGTTATTAAACGGTACTGCCCAACTCTGGAGGATTCAAGTAGCTCCAAAATGCCTGAAACAGTTCCTTAAAAAAGAACCTCTACAGAAAATTCTTCCTACATGTCTGTTTCCATTTTCTGCATGTTTCTGTATGTTTTCTTCTCCAGTTTCAGCAAAACCATACATTAGACTTGATGTATTCAAAATGTCTATGCAAAGCTTTTCAAAAAGATGTGCAAGGGGAAAAAACCCTAGAACAGCTAAGTTCAGTTAAGTAAAGGAATCATCCCTTCTATGACAAGCAAAAAAAAGCCCTCCTTACTGAATAAATCAGAGATGTGCCTGAGAAATTATTTGATAACATACTAATAACAAGCAGCCCACAACTTGAGAAACCTGAGTACATGAACGATTTACTACTCCCACCATTTAATCTTCCTACACTGACTCTTCCTTCCAGGATAATTCACAATTAAAGAACATGAGCCTTTTTCTACCTTTTACTGTTAAAAACTCCATTGACAGAAACAGCCAAACCACTTAGGAAGTCTAAAAGGACTAAGACTCCAAGTCTTTGGAAAATTCCAACCATTTCAGTTATCTGTTAACATCAAACCTGCTCCGCCCCTTCCTTGGTCTCACTTCTGATTTCCAACGCCCAGTCTCATCTGTCTCTTTTCCTTGGAGCCTACACCTTTCCCAGGTCAGCAGAACTCGCCTGCCACCACCCCAGTGCACTCTCTTGTGCTGTCCTTGGGCTTTCACACCTTCACCCACCTCCCACTTCGCCCAAGTGGGAAGCTACAAATAAATCCAGCTGCAAATAGCACCCTCATCAGCCTCCAGGCACAGGCTGGGACCCCAGAGCTACCTGAGAGCAGGTAGTGCAATCAGGGGTGTGAAGTCAGTCACTGATCTCCAGTTTCCAACGACACCAATTGCACCTGGCTCTTACCTTGGCCCGGCGCCGAGAGGCTGGGCACCGACAGGGCACCGTCACTGGTGAAGGCAGAGTAGAGATTCTCACTGGAGGGTGAGGGTTTCAGGGGCTGTAACAAATGGTTCTGCCCAGTCTCTGGCACACTGCCAGGAGGATGGAGGGTCTGCTGAGGGGGCAGGACTGAGGGTGCACTTTGAGCTGACAGGTTGCCTAGAGGAAAAAGAAAGGCAACAAGGTTTGGTTTCCATACACTTTTCAACCTGATCAAGCATGACAATAGTGCAGACAAGAGAAGAGAGGCAGGGGGAGAGAACTACTCCAGTTTCTGAGCAAGCAGTAATACCAGAAAAAATCTTCAGTTTCAACACAACTCTGTGCTGGCTCATGAGCTGCTCACAGAGCTTCTCTACACACGGCAAAACAGAAATGAGCAGCCAGGGTGACTGGATACAGAAATCTCAGCATGACGTGGAATTAACAAAGTGAATATACAAGAAGCAGTAACAAATATTTCTGCTGGCCCTCCAATACTGTTTGCTCCTGCTACAGGATTAGAGAAACATCTCCAATTACCCACAGAGTATCTGCCACCCACGTCACTCTGTCAGTAAACAGAACTAGTTCCTGAGTTCTGTTCATTAGAAAAAATGGTCTTGGTAAGAAAGGAAGCCTTGACAATTGAAACTGAGTCTCAATTTGTAAGTACAACAAATCTTCAATTCCATTTAAAAAAGCCCCTATTTTAACATCCATCAACTGTGAGTAAGCTTCTGCAGTGTAAGGACACTAGTAATATCATGCTTAAGTGGTACTAAATTAGGAAAAAAAAAATCTCTGCAGATGATTAAAGAGACCAGACCCATTCTGCAAATTCAGTTTCAAGAGGGAACAAGCACAGTTTATCTTTAAAAAACAAGGTTTTCTGCCATACTGTAAATTTACACTTTTCCTCCTAGTCAGAGGCCAATGACTAATATCTAAAAAATACAAAAAAGAAAAAAATCACAACTTTAAAACTGCTCTTACAGAACAGTGTCACAGTGGCTTTCAGTGGACTGAAAAAGTCCCAAGCAAGACTACCAAGCAGCAAAAGTCATCTCAAAAATGATAAAAGAAACCCAGGGAGGAACTGGTACACACACACACACTCCTCAAAAGAAAAGACAGATCTAAGAATGAGAGACGGTACTTTGTCTGTTTTATCTGCTAAAAATCCTGGAGGAAGCCTCACCTGATAGCTGAGGGCTTTTATGTCCCTGGGAGCTGCTCCGACTGGACTTGCTGCTCTTTCCTTTCGTGGGTCGTCTCCTCCTTCCTGACAGGGGTGCAGCTGGGGGAATGATCACTGCAGGTGGGGCCTTCCCCAGCTTCACGTAGAGTGACTCAATCTCCTGCTTCTGCCGGCTCTGCAGCTCCTGGATCTCTTTAAGGTGCCTAGCAAGTCACAGAGCAGTGGGATTTGCAAGAATTCTATGTGAACACACACATGCAAACAATTCCTCCCCTCCAGCCCAGCCCGAGCTGCTTCTTTGGTCAAACTCTCAAACATTTAAGAAAGCAGGAAATAAATTTTTTCCACAAATAACCACTGAACACACATGGCAGACACTTGCCATTTTTCAGTGTGCTCTAGAATTCCGAAACTAAGTTCCCAACGTTGCAATCACAAAACCAGAATAAACAGAAGTACAAAAAAAGCATTCAAATGCTACAGGAATAGCTAGATTACTCATTTTCTCAGACATACGGCCTTGGGAGACTTCTACACTGCTACTGCCTTACAATTTGTTTCAGAGCAGTTGCATATGTGGGATTGAAAATGGCCAGCTACCCTAAAAAAATGTTCAACTTCCAGTATAAATAAATTAGTAGGTCACATTGCTTCACTTCTACATTCTTTTTCTGAGACAACAAGGTCTCTTCAGGAAAAGAACCATTGGAAATGCCAGAAATGTGTATCAGCAATGCAAAGACTTGTGTGGCATTTTCAAAAAAGACTCAGTTTTCCCACTAATTCCAGTGATACATGAAATCTTCCTTAGATCCACAGTCTTATCCATAGTGCAGCTGGCAATCTACATACAACAACGTTACAGGGCAGAAAATTCAGCCCAGCAAACACATATATTCCTCTTCTGCTGTACCTGTATACTGCTTTCCCACTAAAGAACCTTACTTCCCACAAAAATGCTGCCAACGGCTCCTGACGTTAGCAAAGGCTAAAGGAAGTGGAGGTGAAATTCATGTTAATCCTGTTAATCTGTTCCATCCACGACCACCCAAACAAAGCCTTACTTCTCCCGTAACCGACGGAGTTCCAGCTTCAAGTCTTCATCCTCAATATCCGACTCGTTGTCGCTGCTCATGTAGGAAGAGTTGAAGGAGTTGCTGAGGCTCTGGACAGGGAGGCTGATCTTCGACCCCAGGTGCTGCACAGAGTCTGGGCTCCCCGAGCCGTCATCCAGATCCTTGGCCACGCCGCTGAGAAAGGCGGCCTCGGGATCGGAGGACGGGCCGTTCATGTGCGGGGACCGCCTCGTTTCCAGCTCCTTCTCGGGAGCCGCGGCCGCAGCGGCGACTTGCTCCAGGCCCACGGGGAGCGGCAGCGCGGCGGGCTCTTCCTGGGCGCGGCCGGGCTCATCCCGAGCCCGGGACACGGAGAAGCGCCCCACCTGCCCGGCGCTGGCGCTCACCTGGAAGCGCCCCACGCGGGTGGGCTGGGCGGCGGCCCCAGGAGGCGCGGGGACTGCGGCCTCGGCGGCGCCGTCCACCCCGTCCCCGCTCCTGCGGCTCTCCAGAGCCTGCTTCACCAGCGTGCTCTCCGGGCTGCTGCCCGACAGGCTCGAAGAATCACTGGACGCGGTGTCAAATTGCACTGGCTTCGGCTCAGGTTTGTCACCCTCTTTTAGCACATCATCCACCGCCACCGATACCTAGAATAGAAATACAATCATGCACACTTCCTTCGTTTTTCCTTAGCGTGATGCTTTAATTTCCCTTAATGGTAAGATGCATCTGAGAGGGGAAAATAACTCATTTCCTAGGTAAGCCACAAAGCAAGCTGCTGCTTCCCTCCAGGCAAAACACTGCCACACAGAACAGCGCTTCTGTGTGATGGGGAGGATCGACTCCAAGGAACAGCAGCCTCTGATGGAGCCTCCTTCACCACCAGGACATAACACAGTGAGCAGCCCAGCACTGAAGACCAAGGCCTGCAGGGTGAAACGCCGTGTTCACAACTCCAGACCTGCTCACACTGTGCAATCCCTGCCCTGGATGGAAACAGCACTGCAGACCTGTTTCACAAGCTGCACACGGACGGCCGAGTCCTGCACGAGGAACACTGAGCTGGCTCCACCAGGATCCACCCCAAAACGCTGTAGCAAGAGCCAGGTGGTTTTTTTCCCTACCTGAAAGCGTCCCATCTTCAGCACGCTGGCTCCTGCTGCAGCAGCCGCAGCACTGCTCTCTCCATCCCCTGCTGCCAATACTAAGGAAAGGAGAATGGCATTACAACTCATTATTTCAACTCCAACCATTTATTTTTACGTACTTCCTATTCAACTATCTCCTAACTCCAAAGAGGCTTCTGGACTCATAGCACCATAATAATATTAAAATGTTAATTATTAATGTTAAGTTGAAGCATTTTTCTACAATGTTTCCCTGCACACTGTATTTGCCAGAAGTATACTTTTTTTAAAGGCAACAGTAAAGAAAGCCCACTGATTTCAAACAGGGATGTGAAATAGGCAAATAATAAAAAAAAAAACCAAAACTGAAATTTATGAAAGTGAAAGCTTATTTTGATTCAATACCCAGAATGACTACCTTAATTTCACAAACACTGGAGACAATTTATTCACAGAAAAGGGGTAAGTTGAAGAAATGCTGTAAACCACATTTACTCAAAACATTCTATCTAAAGTTTTCCAAGCTGGACTCTTGGGTGTCAGCTCCTAGTTTTGTTGCTCTGTGCATTGGCAATATAAAGTTACAAAGCTGAGAAATAACATTCTATTTTTATATCAGTTCTATTGGACAGCTTGCTCTGTTTATTAAACAACTTGCCAGTTTTTTTACCTTTACCTTCTAAATTTAAAAGACAAAACCCAACTCATTCTATAGCAGACTAATGAACTCTACATTATAGTTCACCAGTGTTCCAAAATGATTTAATTTCTTTTTCTTCACGGTTTTATTGGCTTCTGAATGTCTGAGATTCAACTTCAGAGGCACATGCATGTTAAATAGTGTTTACTAGACAGTTCAGGAGAAAATTTCAGCACTATATTAACTGCTTCATTTAAAAATACAAGATTTCAAAAATTAAAACCATTAGGTGAATACTGACAGGAAAATCTCAGATTATTTTGCAAGTGTTTGGATTCTCCCCAGTAACTCAATTCATATAGATTTGAAAGTCATTGATCATCCAGACTTTAACTGGTGATCACCCAGTCAACCTCCAGTTGTTCCAAAGCAGACAGAAGGAAGGCTGGGTCTCTTACCACCTTTCTTCAGTTTTTAGTAGCTTAGCTGTGGTATCTCTGCTCAAACAGAAATGAACCACGCTCAGGTAAGGGAGAGGTATCCTCCATGTGGGACACAGTGCAATGACACAGAATGAGTCCTGCTGCTGTTGTCAGGAACATAACACAAGGCAGAAAACAGCTCCTTCAAGTGTGGATGCTGTACCTGAGCAGCACAGTGGAGACTCTTTGTGAGCCTTGATTTAGCATTTTTGACAGCTTTAAATCCTAAATGAGTCACTACAACTCGCATGCATCTATCATCCTCCTCCTCACGACCTACAGGGGAAAATTGCAGTCTGGCTGCTAAAAACTAACAGGATCTCCTCAGGGAGCTGCCATTCCACGAGCCACCAGAAAAGGCTATAACCTTCCATGTGGTCACTGCTCAATTCTGATTCCTAGCTCCATGCTGAGAAGCCACCTAAAGCAATCCCAGCTGGCTTACCGTCCTTCAGAGACTGCGCTGCCGTGGACACCAGCCCCGTAACCGTTGTTGATGCTACTGAGGGCACAGACTGCAGGGTCAAGGAAAACAGAAGAAATTAAAATAATTAGCAGTTTCACTGAATGCCAACAAATCCAACATACTGCACATTACAAACTTGTTTTTGCTTCCAACAGGGACAAAGTAGGAGCCATGAAAAGCCAAAGGCAAGACAGGAGATTTTACAGGCCTTATAACCCTGAGGCTGTGAGCAGATCACCCTTGGCCTATGCAGAAATAATGCATAAACGGGCTACCTGGATTGTCAAGCACTGTCTTAATTCAGTATCCAAAGCTCTTTAACAGAAGCTTTTTAAAATTTCAGATCCACACTTGAAACATCCCTCCCAAATTAAGCCTGACATATAATATATTGCTAGTTTAGTGCTCTTTTGCCTTATTCCGCAGTCACTTCCATTTCCAGTTTGGTGACATCACCAGAAAAGTTGGAATAACAACTAATACCAAAAAACAGCCTCAGGAAATTACATCATCTACTGCAATACACAGACTTTCCCGATTTTCATTGACTCAGCCCCACAAACTGGAAGGTGACTCTGAATTTTTATTTTTAAAAGTCTAAATGCTGCTGTAGTGATATTAAAGGCAGTGACCTAAGAGTACACTTTGACAAAACACCGAGGTTTTTTCAAAACTAGCAAACTGCCAACATTGCAAACATACACAGGCAGGAGCAGATGTCACTGGCACGGTCTCTGGACTAAGGGTTCTTCTCAGCTGAGCATCCAGATCTTCCAGTGGCTGTTGGGACTGAGAAAGAAAAGAGTAAAACAATGTCCCAGCTCAGGAAAAAAAAAAGAAAGCATTACTGAGAAACAGATATATTTAATACTAAAATTTAGAAGTCAGTACAGTTTCCATATTTATGTCAAGCTCCCTTCCTACACATTTAGATTTAACATGTATAGCACAGTAAGACTGGAAGTAACTCATGCAACTTATTTGTGCAAAAACAACAGAACAGGAAAATTAACTGGAAGTTAAAAAAAAAAAACAAAAAAAACTCCACAATACCACTCCAAACCAATCGACCAACAAAAAAGCCCCAACCCACGGTTCCCTCAGAGAAGCTGAAGAGATGGATTGGTTTGGAGAGGATGGAGAGGGGCAGAAGATGCAGACTTCCATGACTCCCTTCAGAAATCCAACTGCTTAATGACAAGTGAGGTAATTTAATCCAACACTCTAAAATAAAGGGGACATCTCACCTGAAATACTAAATAATTCTCACCACTTATGCTCACAAGAAGATATTTGCTTCAAGTAAACAAAGAGCTATCAGAATGATCAGGAAATAAAGATTTCCTTAGGGAACAAGGGGACCAAAATGAAGCCTGAGAGAGTCATCTAAATACACTTTAGAAAGCAATTAAGAAATAACTAGAGCAGGTATTTAAGACTATGGAACAGACTGTTCAAAACTGGTCTTGAGATGACGTGTACTCTGCAAATTATGAGGCTGCTGCTAAAGAAAGGGGAAAAGTTGTGTAATCACCTACTGGTGACAGGGGCAGCACGGAAGGCAAGCCTATCGACTGCAGGACAAGCCAGTAATTTTCCAGATAATATTATCTGATAGCAGCAAATGCTCTTAACAGTCAATTAGATTTGATCCAGTTGGTCTCCTCCAATTTTGTCTCACCCCTAGACAATCCTTCTGAGTTCAAATGAGAAGTGAAATTCGGTAAGTTGTTTGCAAAGGACAAGAAGCAAGGGATGCATATTTGTGAGTCTTCCATGCCACAAATGCTGCCAGAAATACCTATGACAAACAGGAAGCAGCCTTTTGCAGTGGTGTCGTGGCTTGAGTCACAGAAGTGGCTACAAGTACTTTTGAGCTTAGGGGAAAATATTAGTAATACACTGAGTTTCCAGCAATGGACTATGAAACTCCATATGAAAAGGATTGTGAACTCCATATGACTGATTTTAACCAGCTGTCTCCTGATCCATCTGATACCTGACCATGCGAAGAATGCAGGTAAGAATGATCACCAAATGGTTGTCATCTTCTCTTCACTAAAACCATGCTTCAGAAAGAACTGACTAAAAGAGATAAACCAGCTTCTGCCTCTCAAGTCAGGGGAAAAAAAACGAGTGTTTTTTTCTTGCTCACTTTGGAGAAAGAAGACAGCCATTTCCTTGCTACTCACAGGGCAGGAATATTCCGCAGGGTGGAACTTCTGTGCATGGGTTCTGCCCACTGCCTCTTGTCCTACTGCCTGGCACCACCATTTACACACAAAATACCCCAGCTAGCTATTGTATACAGGGACAGAAGCTAAGCAGGGGAAGCCACTGCTGCATTTCAAGCCATGTTTATGATAAGGAACTTCAAACACCTTTTGCAAATCTAAAGCCTAGTGAAATCAGAATGTAGTAATATTCACATAATAAACAAAACTAAAAAAAAAAAAAAA